>JAQGBH010005345.1:0-14553 GCA_034698265.1 Sminthurinus aureus | reverse complement strand
GATTTTATAAGGATGTAGGATAAAATTAGCCATAGCAACCGATAAAATTTACGAAAACCACTAGGAAGCTGATTGTTTAAGGGTCTAGAAAAGCGGCCATATCGGAACTGAAGGATTCTGTGATTTTTCACATTACTTGTGTATACTACACACACATGTTCAATTCTCAGTGCTCAATCCAGAAAGTCAGAATTATTTCCCTGGTTTTGAGTTTTATGAGGTAAAAAAAACTTTTATTTGATTGATTTCCACCAGGAACCAGAATAAAATTGCAATCAAGTTTTTTACCCCATTTTTGAAACAGTTATTTCATATTTTGTGTTGAAAAATGAAAGTGAAATTCAAACACTCAATTTTCAATGCTGCAGATAAAAACTGAGCCTTTTGTCTAATTTAAAAAATATGGAATATTGAATATTAAATGAATTTCCCGTGTTTTGTATCCATTGTTTTGTTTTTGTTTTGTCTGGAGTCTAGAGGCTAGAGTCTGGAAAACCTGGAGCCGGAATCATTAAATTTCCAGTCTCAATTATGATTGTTTTTTGGCATAATCAATCGTCAATTTGATTGTCTCCCTTTTTATAAATTTAGCAAGTCTAGCTTCAAAGACAAAAATTCTACAGTATACAGTCTGAAGTATGTACAATCTACAATATTGCGACTTTTTAGAACTAACGAATGAGGAATGACAAAAGGAAGAATTTAATATGAAGAGGACGGTAAATTGTTCATTAAAGTTAAACTCTTTGTCTCTCCTTCTCTTCCTCTTTCGTTCGTTGTCCTCGTTCCTCTTTGGATGTTTTATTAGCAATAAATTACAAATTAATACTCGCACATTTCACTTATGTACATTTATAGCTCAGAGCTTCAAGTAGCGTGCAGATGCGTATAGCCTATTCCCGAGTACCTCGTACATCGTACATAAGATATTCAATATTCAAGCCGTCGAGGGTTTTTAATAAAGTCTCCTTTTCCCAACTCTCTTTATTTATGCAGAGGTGACAACTGGAGTCTGGATTCTAGATTCCAGTCTACAGTCTACAGTCTACGGCAGATTCCACATATTTATCCCTGCGTTTGCACTCTACTTGGAATAAAATGAAAGGGAAAATGAACAAAGAACAAAGGACTAGAACGACAATGAAAACGACAGTACGAATGAAAACGAGAATGACGCCAAACACGGACAAGGGACAAGGGACAAGGAACAACGAACAAAACAAGGACAGGAAAATAATAATAAAACGTATAGAATTGAAATTAAAATTAAAATTCCTCACTAATAAAACATCCACTCCACTCCAATCCACTTTATTTCATTCCATTCCACACAACACTCAACTTAGAGCTTACTAATTGTCCTGGTGAATTGTGAATTGTACAATTTAGAATCCGGCTGAATAGAATAGAGAGTAGAGAACAGAGTGAGAGATGGAATTAGTAATTCATCCAATATCTAGACTCTAGACTCTAGATTCTAGGCTCTAGAATCCAGAATCTACATACAAAATCCAGCTGACTTCTCCCTCCTGGAAATAAACAATAAACAAAGTCAGGTATACACGTAGATTTACGCAGAATGGAGAATCCAGACACAATTCACAATTCCTCTAATTCTTTTCTCTCTTTTGTTTGGATTTGTTCTCTTTGTTTATAACACTCAACACACAACACGCGCTCTCTTGTCTTTTCATAATTAAAAGTATGAGAATTTCAAATAAATTTGCAATTTAAAGTGCACAAAGCACAAGCTGTCTCTGGTGTGGCCCGTGATAATTTTAAAGAGGTTAAAAAATATCAGTAATTCGTAAAAGTCCATGGTGAATTTTCTAGGTATTTAGTTTTAGGAACTCAATAATAATAATTGCATTAAAAGTTTGAAATATGTACAATGTACAATGCAGTAATTCAGGGAGTTGAGTGTCGATTCAATTGAGCGTACAGTTGTGACACAAAAGTGGGTGTAGCTTTTATAGGTTGTGGAATGGAGATTCGAGATGAATAAGACAGCTTACTTTTAATTACATGAAAGAGATGTGGAGTCTGGAGTCTGGATCTGGGTCTGGGGTTTTGATTGTGAGTGGATTAAGAATCCACAAGGAAAAAGAGCACAGATGTCGAAAGAATTAATTTATGCTCGTCGCTTGTAACATGTGTATTGAGTATTGTGTTTTGTGTATTATAGAGTGTCATCGATCGATACACGATACACTCTATTTCTACAATCAAAGTGAAACAAAAGAAAAGAGTTCTTCCTACACCAAAGACAAAGTACAGGAAATCTTGTAGTAAGAAAAGAACATTTCTCATCTTAAATAAATAAAAGAGTCAAAATTCATTAAGAAATTGAACAGGATCAATCTTGCATTGGATTGCACTAGATTTTTCAAGCATTGGTTGGTTGCTAAGCGACAGGTTAATGTAAGTAGTACAATCTAGAATCTAGAATCTACAGTGGGGAAATTTGTAGCTTGTAGTTTCTATTTCATCTAAATAAATAAATAAATTGAGTTGAATTTGAAGAGGAGAAAAACTGCACAAGTTTATGCTCTGAATTCCAATCGGAATCTGAATCCAAATGTGAATTTAGAGTGGAGGCATAATTTAAGCCGTAAACCATAAACCATAAAACCGAGATGCAGATTCAGATCCAGATAAAGATGTTCAAGTTGAAATTGAAACTGGAATTGAAATGAAGGGGATAAAATTGAAATGAAATGAAACGAAATGAAATGTGTCACATGTTTTCTCTCTTTCCACTCTCAATCCACAATCCTCAAGCATTTGACATGTGAATATTTATATTTTATCCAACATGTACATTTGTGTTCGGTGCTGGATGTTACATTAAAGTCGTCTTTGATTATTTATACGTAGGAGAGTCGTATGCTCCTAGTGATATATTTATTTTGTGCAACAAGATACAAGATGAATCAATAAAACTAGCGTATAATCTCATATTCAGATATAAACTTGATGACAGAATTTGCCAAAACCAACTTCAAGTACTACCTCCTCAGGAGTGCTAGCTCAAAGCTTGAAAAAAGCTAACGGCGTCGTACTTCATACAAATTTATTTTAATTGACTCGGTTTCATTCTCATTATCAATGCTCAATGTTCAATTCTCAATCATTTTTCATCTTTCATCGTTCATTCCAAGTCCAGAATCCAGAATCTAGAATCTAATCTTGTACATAATATTCTTCACTATCTACTATGTACTGCACAATCCACTACCACAAAAGTTTAGCAGTGTCACCAACCTCAACTTTTGTTCTCTTGACTCTCAACTCTCGACTTTTGATTCTTGAGTCTTGGCAGGGCCTAAGCGATGGGGGTGATGGGTGGTGTGAGTCACCAGGGGCCAGCGGCCCCTGGTAAATTTTGTTGGCCAAAAAGGGGCCAAAAATTTAAAGAAAAGGGGCCAATGTAATTGAAAAGGGGGCCATTTCACCAGGGCGCAAAATGTCTTGGTTAGCCCCTGCAGTCTTGGTCATATCAAACATTTCAAATCTGACTTTTCGTTTCCATGTTTTATCAAATCAAAAATCAAAGTATATCAATCTTTCTTCATTCCGTATTCCGTAATTAATCATTAAATATTTAGAATTTAGAATCTAGACTAAACCTACAAAAACTGATCCTATCGTGAATTTTGAATTGTGCAGATTTATTACATATTATTGTGTCGCAGATTCAGTCCCAGCTTTATTATTTATTATTTATTGTTATTGCCCATCAAAAATGATCCACCAAGAATCGAGATTTTGAGGCTTGAGAAATGAACGACAAGCTGTCAAATTTTGAAAGTATCCACTAAACAAGTAAATAATAGGTTTGTCACCATCAAAACCATCCCATTTGTCCATGTGTATTTCCCGTTCCTCTAATTTTATGATCCTCAATTTTCAATTCACAAGCTAGTTTCCCGTTTCAAGTTGAATACGTATTTAACATGAACGTGTGGGCATATTATGCAATATGCAGTATTCTGTTTTCCGTCCTTCTCAATTCTCCATATAATAAATATAATAAAATGTTTAATAAAATGTCATGCCTTCCTCAATGAATGATGTACACTCTACATTCTACATTCTACATGCTGCATAATGCCGTGTTTGTATTCCAAATTCTACATGGTAGATTGTAGTACATTCCAAAATTCGAAATTCCTTGTTGTATCCAATATCTAATGTCTAATTTATAATATCTAATATCTACCCATTCACAATTCACCATTCACCATTTAAAACCCCATTCGCACTTGATAATCACACTCATAAATTCACATTGTACATATTATGTTATAAACACTAAACACTAAACTACATTCTACATTCCGAAGATGTTTCCATTCTCTAGTCTCTCCGTTTGTTATTATTCTACTTTTCATGTTTCATGTTTCATATGGCACAACACAGCACAGTCGTAAACTTTTCAAAGGGGCATAAAGTAATAATAAATAGGTACGTAATGTAAACAGTCAACAGTAAACAGCACAATAATCACAGTTCATAATCACCATCACCATCATAATCATAATTCATGCCTCGTAAATAAATTAGTTTCCTCCATCTACAATACAAAATACAAATACAAATACAACTAAATACAAAGGACAAACAGAATGAACGTAATGAAATGAAATGAAATTTGAGACGCTATTAAATAGTAAATATTTCCACAGCTCCTTTTCCCATTCTCATTCTCATTCCTTTTGGAAATTGGAATTGGAATTATATGGGTAATTAAATGGGTATAAAATGTACAGGAGGAAAGAACGAGAGAGAGAGAGAGAAAGAGAGAGAGAGAGAGGCAACACCTCTTTTCTCCTTCTTTATTTCCATTTTATAATGTGTTATGTAAATATTAGGTGCTCAATGCTCAATGTTCAGTGCTCAAGATTTGTCATCGGATTACAAGCATGTACAATACAAATACAAATACAAATTCATACACAAATGAAACAGAAATACAATGTCTCAAAGCAAAGAAAGGGTCTGATTCAACATCGTGTATCTTGTATAAATTTTGTATGTACTCTCGAGTTGAGAGTATTATTGAGAGTCTCAACACTTTGTATTACATAATATGATTTTTCATTGCCCATTCAGCACAACATCACGACATTCTTGAGCATTCAATACTCAGCATTCGTTAGTATTTGCTCCCCTCTGTACTCTGTACATTTTACATGGGATTGTCTATGTTGCTCTGTGAACTATAATTCGATTTTGATTCCATTTCTCAACAGAATTCAACTACAAGCACCAATAACAGCTAGATAACAATAACAATAATAACAACAGCTTCAAACAATGACAAATAAGTGAGTTGGAGAACGGAGAATGGAGATGGAGCGTTTATACGTGTAGGTTTATTTATGTGATATTGGTCACATTGTTTAGTTCATGTAGTTATTTGTAGTTAGTTAATAAGTAATGGCATTACTCATAAGACCTCATTCATCCATTCTCCATTCTCCATTCATTCCATCAAATTACATTAAATACATCACATCTCACAGTTTAACATTTGTCTCCTATTGAACTGATCTGTCTTATGTATTATGAGTTCTGTACATTGTACGCTGTTCCTGTTACTGTTTTCTGAATGCATGTGGAGTACGGAGTGTGGAGTGTGGAGTGTGGAGTGTGGGACATGATTCAATTCAATGGAAAATGGGAATAGGAATGAAATGGAACTGGAGGATGTAATCCGTGGACTTTGGAGAATAGAAAATATTAGAGTAAATACTAAACACTAAATGCTCTGTACTCTGTTGTATGCTCTGTGTTTTGAATGGATGGATGAAAGATGAAGATGAAAAGCCCACTCATTATTTATACCTAATGCCACTAATACCTCTAATACTTGTATCCTTATGTATGGACTATGGACTATTACATAGCGAATTAGCCATCTACTTCTCCAAGGAAACAGAACAAGATTTCTTTTCTCTCATAACTTCTTGTTCTTGTTTTTCTTGGTTGTTGGTTGTCGGTCGTGTTCAGATTCAGATTCAGCTTCAGTTTCAAATTCGGGTTCTGGTTCTTCCTGTGTTAAAATTTCCGTTATGATTGTCAAAACATGGACAAATTCAGCTTCTGAATCAGAACTAGAACTAAAACTAGAACTAGAAACAGAACGAGATTGTGTCACAGGATCTTTGTGAATAACAAGGAGGATCCAAGTAAGAAATTACAGATGTTTTCTACATTGTATTGAAACGGATTAGCGCATTAGCCTTGTTATTGTATTGGCATTATTTTCCTATTATTTCCCATTATTATGAGCCCTGATCAGTTTTCTGTACAGTGTACAATGTACACGTATTTGTGTATGGAAATGTCTAATGTCTAAAATCTAAATAGATGAGGAAGTTCCCGCCTGTCAAATCTCGCCGGCTCTTATAACACATTCTACATTCTACATTCTACGCTTTGTCATTCTCATCGTCTGCTCAATTTTCAGTGTTCAATGTTCAGTGTTTAGTATAAGCTGTACACAAGGTTTATTGTGCATTACGTGTATTTACTACCGTACCCCAAAAACTTGTATAGAGATTTTGATGCTGTTAAAATAGTTTTCCATCGGAAGGCGGGTGGAGTTTGGAGATTCTCATCAGGAAAAGTTACAAAGAATGTGCATCTTTAATCTGAACATAAAGACTGTGATCTAAAATGTGATGGCTGAAATGTGAAAATTGAACTTCAAAGATGCCAGATTCCAGATTCCTGATCCCGGATCCGGGTAAAACTTTTGAATACTTTTACCTCCTGACTTACACAAAGTCGTGGTGAAATGAGATGAGCTGTAATGTCGGCTGTGAGATGCGGGAGAAAATGGGAAAAGTATCACAATATATATATTGAGCACTTTGTACTGTTTTTGTCTCCTTGTGCTGGTGGTGTTCAATGTATCTCGGATCTTGGATCTTGCTCGGTATTTCACATTGTCGCATCATCAATATCTTGCATCCAGCTCAGACGCAACCACCGTCATCATTCCATCCATCTCCTTTTGTTTGCTGCAGAAAAGAGAAATAGTTGTACTTTTGTGAATTAAACTTAAGTTTACTCCAAGTATTTTCAGTTTCCAGTTCCGAGCATTGAGATTCGAATTTTGAACACACTGAAATTCCTTCTGCTTACATACATTAGACATTATATTGGCATTTGGCATTGACTTTACTCAGACAATGCAGTGAAATACAACATTCAACACAATCCAGTATAATGCATTAGTGAATAGTGTGAAGTGTAAAATGCGCTCATGTCATTCGCTACAAAGTACAAGACATGTTTAAAAGCCAACAGCCAACACCATAGAAAATACATGTACAAAAGTACATGATCCACTCACATCCACATCCACATCTCACATTCAGTCCAGCACGCATAATTTATAATTTATATTTTATACAGAGCTGAGATAACAGTCGCAGCAAAAGCAAAAGTAAAGCTAAATCTACAGCTACTTTTTGACTCTTGGCACAAGGCACTGAAAAACAGTAGCAGTCTCCGAGTCTCCTGTCTGATCCCATTTCGGCCATTTTCTCTCCACATTCTACATGCTACATTTTATATTCTAGATTCTAGATTCTAGACAAAATAAAGGATCATGCACAATACGTGTACATTTTACGTTGTACATGGTACATTTTACATGTGCTCCTGGAATTTTGCGCCTCTTGTCTTTTGTCTAAAGGCTGATGCTGATGCTGTGTAATGATGTGTGTATTGGAGTGTTGGAGTGGTGTATTGTCGCCTGAATTTGGATCTGGAGCTGGTTCTGGTGCTGGTACTGGCTCTCTGGATTCTATAGTATTGTACGACAAGAGACAAGAGGTTGAAGGCGTTGGCAGTACATGGAAAATGGATATGCATGCATGTATTGTGTATTATGTATGAGAGAGGCGGCTGAAGTATGAAGTATGAAGTGTGTTGTACATTGTACATGACGAAGAATACAGTGAAGAATACATATGGCGCATGAAAAGAGTAAAGTAGCTACGAGCTTGGAGTTGGGAGTGAAAGAGTAAAGCTGGAAGCTGGAAGGCGACTCGGCCAATGACAATGACAACAACAACGACAATAAGAATAACAATGACTAGGCAAAGGCTGGAGTCTCAAGGCTCTTTTGCAGTTGATACATATTGTTTAAGAGTATTCTGTCTTGTACAAACAAGCTCTCCATGAAATTATTACAGAAGCATGGAGAATGGAGACACATTGTCATAAGTAATAAGTCCTCATACTCAAACACATACTCAAACAGTAGCCAAAAGTATGCTGTAGTAAAAGCTGGAGACTCGAGACTCGAGACTGGAGACACATTCAAGAGGTTTAAGCCTTAAGTCTCTAGTCTCTAGTATCAAGTCTCCCTGTCCTTTATCATTGTTATGATTATTATTCATAGGCATTTGAAACATACAAACATACAAAACATCAAACATTACACAACGCTACATCTTACATCTGACTTGCTCAATATTCAATAATATTCAAAATCCAATATTCAATATTCAATATCCAGTGTCCAGCTCTCCAGGATTTTAACCAACTTCTTGAGGGAAATGTTGGATGAAGCATGAACTTGAACCTTATTTTTTGGGTCCAGATTTAAAAATTGAGATTGTAGAGTTTACGTTTAAAATATTCAAACGGCGAAGAAAAAAATGCTCCAGCAAATATGGATAAAGAATTAAGTTTGAAAATTGGATTTGGACTTGGATTTGGATTTGGATACAAATACACAATACAGAATAGGGAGATTTGAAATTTGAAAGGATTCCTCTAAATATGTACCTTATTTCATTTGAGATGTTTGAAAATTCCTTGATAATAGCATGCACCTTTAGCCCAAGTCCAAGTCCCAAGTCCCAAGTCTAATTCCATCTTCAAGTCTTGAGCTTTGAGCCCTTACCTTTGCTTTGCTACTTACGTATTTCTTACCTGTAAATTGTACAGTGTAAAGATGCAATCATGTCATAATCATAATATAAGTGTACAGGAAAATAGTTTCAAAATGGTTGGTTTTCCGGATTTACAAATTATAATCATCCCTCCAATTTCTACATTCTACATCCTACACTGTACACTCTGTTTTCCATGCTCATATTAAGTTATAGGGTTAATAGTTAATAGTTGATTCAAATTGGAATTGGAATTCAAAATTTAAAGGTTTTCTCTCCCACTCCCTTCTTTTCCCCCTCTCACTCTCTCATCTCTGATCTCTGGGCTTCTAGCAATTTCCAATATCAAATACCAAATACCAAAACAGTTTTCAGTGTTCAATTGCGTAAGCTTCTTCTTTCTTCTAGTCTTCAATCCAATCTTCAACGTTGCGTTGTAAATATCACATAATATTATATCAGATGGATTCTAGATTCTAGACTGTGGACCCAAATGAAATTTTCATGTGCTCTATATAATAAGCATTATAGAAATCCACTCGTAATTCCTAATTCCTAATGGCTGTATTGTTATTGTTGATTTTGTTGATTTCGGATTAACCTCACTAAGCTTCAACCCAAATTCGGGTACCCAACTTAAACTGTAGAATGGAGAAGGAAAAAGAACTACCAGGTTCAATTCTGTACTGTATTTTGTAGATACTAGATACCTCCATTGAAATTTCCTCACCTCGAGCCTCGAGGCTCGAGCAACATTGCCATTCCTTTGGTTTGAGATTTGAG
The DNA here is from genome assembly GCA_034698265.1 of Sminthurinus aureus. NCBI lineage: Eukaryota > Metazoa > Arthropoda > Collembola > Symphypleona > Katiannidae > Sminthurinus > Sminthurinus aureus. Next base: position 4,852 of record JAQGBH010005345.1, on the reverse strand, counting down.
ATTATAGCCATTACAAATCCATGTTCAAACTGATACAAACAGAAAACAGAACACAGACAACGGACCTTTTCCTCTACTTTACTTTACTGTGCTCAAGAATTACATGTATTATGTATTATGCAACAAACTGCTCCAATAACCTACACCTTACATTCAGTAGAAAACCAAGTACAGAGTAAAGAGTATGGCGATATAATATAAACGTAATATTTCATTAAAACCAACTGCAATTACCAAACCAATCCAAAGGAATATCACGGATATTTCAAATTTTTGAGTTGTTGAATGTTGAAACTTAAAGCTCCAGTTGCAGTTGATTGTAAGACGGATTACGGACAAGAAGATATTTCCTGACGATAACTATAACCATAACGACTACGACAATGACAAGGACAACAAAGGTAAAAATCCTATGAAATTCCCTATTCTCAATTCTACTTATTCTACTCTGTCCTTTTTTACTCCAGTATTTCCTACATGTGGATGTGGATGTATTTAATCCGTCGGTAGAGAAAGGACCTTCATGCCTTGATATTTTTTAATCCTATCACAATCATCCATCTTTAACGTTAACCTTATCCTTACCGTCTGTGTCTTCGTCTTGGTTGTTGGTTGTTGGTTGTTGTGAATAATAGAGCTACTAGGATAATTCAGTAATTCAATATTCAAAGAAATTCCTTCCAGTTTTAAATGGTTTATCATCCATGAATATTATTAGCTGTTAAGTACGCACTTTGTAAAGAATCCAGAAGGGAGGCTTTTTTGAGAAAAAATGAAAAAAAAAGGCTCCACTTATTATGATTAGCTCAATATTCAATATTCAATACTCAATACTCAATCCATTTAGATCCTTCCAATTTCCCAGTAATTCATGTTTACTCATCGTTCATCGTTCATTGGAACTCAGTAATGCACAAGCAGCAAACAACTCGAGAAAAAAGTAAATATTAACTGTGTGGTGTATGATAAACCTTTTACGTCCAAAAGTAATTATACCCAATTCTTAATTCTTAATTCCGTCAGTCGTCAGTCTTCAGTCTTAAGCCTTTGGCTCGACTTGAGTCTTGAGTCTTGAGCCTCGAGTAAAGAGTCTCAAGTCTCCGTCTCCGTTTCCCGTCAGTTTGTCGCTCCTTTTCCTTTTAATTTTTAATTTTTGATGTTCCTGCTGAGACGTTACTGTTTACTCTTCACTCTTTACTCTTTTTACTGAATTATAAAATTAAACAAAAGTGCTGTAGCCAATTCCAATGCCCATTCCAATTTTAAGTTCAAGTCCACGTGTTTTAGAAAAAAGTTAGAGGCGAGGACGAAAACAGGTAGGAAAAAGACATGAAAAGACGGGCTAACCCCTGTTTACTTAAATAAAAGTAAAAAAAGTTTCATGCGTTGCGTATACACTTACTTACTATATTTTTCATTATTATTAAATGCAATCATATAAAATAGTGGTATAAACGTAAATACACGAGAAGGTAATAATAATAATAATAATAATAATAATAATAATAGCTTTGAGCCTGCACAAAGTAATAGTGGGCATTGAAACTGAAAACTGGAGTAGAAATTATTGAAAAAAAGGGAAAGGGAAGAAAATTGTCCAGAATCTACGGAATCTTTAGAATCTAGAATCTAGACTTGAGACTGGAGACTCGAGACTGGAGAAATGCTTTATGCCGCGTAATGTGCAATGTAAATAAATAGAGATGAACCATGAACTCTTTTTCAAATCAAACTGATGATCAGTTACCAGTTACGAGTAACAATATCCAGCTTTTTATTATTGTGCTGAGGAAGTACCATAGAAGAGAAAAACGTTGAGGCAGGCTTATCCATTATCCAGCATCAGGATCCATTTACTTTTACTTTTACGTTTATATATTTTTACTCCAGGCTCTTCAACCTTGTGCAATTACCATTAACCACCAAGGACCAAGAACCAAGCATCAAGAATTACACTTATCTTATATCTAATTGTACCATCTTTTTACTACATGATCAAGAATCGAGGATCTAGCATCGAGAATCTTGATCCAGAATCTCCTGGAAAATATAGCCAAAGCATCGCGATGGAGCAAAGAATAGAAATCCTTTTCCTTTTATAAGTAATTTCACTAGGTTTAAAAATATCAGAAAACCACGAGGATTTCAAATTATTATCATTATTGTACAGATGAAATCAATGGTAGTTCCACAATAATAATAATAATAGTCATAATGGTCCTGCACACTTGCTATTTGATAATAATAGTAAAATATCATGAGAAATAATTGGCCTTCCTTTTTTCAGCCAAGCCAAGCAAGCCCAGCCAAAAGGTTTGGTAGGAAAAAATTGAACATTCTACAACATGTACAATCTCCAATATTTTCATTTCCAATCTCACATCTCCAGCAACAAAAACTTGGACAAGAAACAAGTACATTGAATACATTTTATGTAATGTAAAATCCACAGTCCATAGTGTAGCTACATATCACAATTTGTACGTGGTATGTGTCTTATTATTATGTATGAATCGATTGAAAATGTTCAAGGTATTGAAAGAAGCTCAGCACTACACCACACCAATCCACACCGATCCCCACCACGTTCCGTCCCGTCCCGTCCAGCACTCAATTTTTCTCCGTAATTTATTGTAGAGGTGAATTGTTGAGGGCACACTCACTTACACTTACATTTACTTACACTCGTACTCCATCCTCAATACTCACACTCTCAACACAAAATAACATTGCACTATCTTCATATTCTCTACACTTTTACACAAGATGGGCTTTGATATTGGAAATTTGAAATTTGAAGGGTTGTTATCACCACTATATAATAATAATGCACAATGTATACAGATTGTAATGCTGGATATAGAGTATAGAGTACAGAGTATATTTTCTCCATTGTTAAGCATGGTTGTTCCTTGTTCCTTTTTGTGTCCATGTTTGCTCAAAGTTTGTTCTGTATTCAATACTCAATGCTCAATGCTCTGCAGTCTGTAGTCAATAGTCAATAGAATTGAGTTTTGAGTGTTGAGCATTATTCAAGAATCCAGATTCCAGATTCTAGATTCTAGATTCAAGATGCAACAAAATTCGAGGGGTTTGGCTTTGGCTTTGGCTGTTTCTCTTTCTTTTCTTGTTCCTACTTTGTAGTTTGTACATTTATCTTTATTTGTATATTATTGTCCATATTCTTCTCGGTTGAAAAGGAAAAAGAAACTTTACATTATACATTGTGAATATATCCAACTTACAACTTCCAACGTCCAACTTACAACGTCCAACACAACACAACAAAGCACAACAAAACAGGACACAACACAAGACAAGTTTGTGATATTTGTAGATGTTTGTAGCTAGTTTGTAGTTTGTAGATTGTAGCTGACCGAAAATAAATAATTGTGGATACATGTTTTGTAGTCAAAATTTGGAATTATGGATTATGGACTCTTCATTTTACTCAATGTACAATGCACTACGTACACATTGAAGATGGTAGATTGTAGATTCTTTGGGGAGGAAAATATGGATAATGATATACCATGTGAAGGAACGATAAGGATAAACAAACGTGTACTGCCATTTCCATTTTATTCCATACAATTCAACAGCATTATACTTCATACATACTTCGTACATACGGCATGGCCATTAGCTATATTCCCAACTCAAAACTCCAACCTCAAAACTCTTAACTATTATGGATAAAAAAACCATCCTTTTCTTCTTTCTCCATACTCCATGCTCCAAACTCCGTACTCTGTACTGCATACTCTTGTAAATACTTGATGCAGTTAGTTTTTTCCTCGGCTTATTTGTATGTATGAAGGATGAAGGAGGACAAACATCATGTTGATGATCACCACTCTAGTCTCATCATATTTTTATAGGAGGTAGGTAAATTTTAAATGGTACTAGACACTAGACTCTAGAGATGTAGCATGCAGTATGCATCAAATCATATCATACCAGAAGAGAATAATGTAAGTTGTAAGTTGCAATAATATCGTAAGGATGAAATAGTGACGATTAAGTAGAGGGCTACAGGCTTTTTTCCTCTTATCAAAAATGCTAAAGCAGGAGAACAAGAAGAACAAGAAGAAGACCAAGGGGTTTAATGGATACTTATTAAAAGATAAAACTCATAGAGATAGACGGATGAACGTTGAACGTTGAACGTGGATGGAAAATGGAAAGGACTTTTCTCTCTCGCTTTTTCCTTTCGGCTGCTTCATGCTCAGTGCTCAGAGCTCAGTGTTCAGTGCTTAATGGCTGATTGTTGGTGGTTGATCAAGTACATTTATGAGTATCCATATGCAATTTAAGATTCAAGTCTCAAGATCCAAGTAATTGTTTGTGGATAATGTATAATTAAATGCCAATTACGTTGATGGAGCTACGAGGTCCATTCCATTCCGACCCAACTCACTCCGATAACGTCTAAACGTCCCTACTCTGTACTCTGTAGGGGAACGCGGGGCAAACAAAATCACTCCAGGTTTTATTTAATTATAGTTAGTGCAGTCATCGTTTGCACAAGATGAGAGCATAAATCAATATTAGACCATATTTCCTCTTGTTAGTATGAGTTGAAATATTTTTCAAACCCTCCCCCTTGTGTGGGTGAGGCGTTGAAAAGTGGTCTCCGAACGCTACCACATGGGGCAAAAAAAATCATGGAACTGGGGCATAAAAAATCACGAGAAACATTGCTGACAGCGAGAGTGAGAATGCTGAAGCGACGTCCAACTTCTCCGCTTTTTGTGTGATACATGAGAACACACAAGTGAAAGGGAAGAAATCTGGACTCTCTGAAACGAGTGTGTGGCGTTCAACTTGTGAATTGTGATTTTTTATGCCC
>JAQGBH010005344.1:0-14554 GCA_034698265.1 Sminthurinus aureus | reverse complement strand
ATTCTAACTAATTCGAACATGGGGAACACGAATATGACCACTAGAATGCTAACTTAGAAACCATCCAGGGGACCTCCAGCTTTTAAAAAGAAATTCTGATACGTAATATATAGAGTTTTTTCATTGTAGTTGGAAGCAGTCAGCAGTGACGATTTCGCAGAGTGATGACGTTTGACTTTTTTTTGACATGTGTGTTTACGAGGAGTATGTAGAATGTAGAGTATTTTATATTATCATATCTTTTACCTTTTACCATTAAAACTTGATAAATATGTAGTAAAGTATGTAATCATACTAATTATTTTTATTAATACATGTAAATTGCAACAATTTAAATCTTATACTTTGTAAAGTTTGCTTTTCCTTTTCTTTCTCTACACCGTCTTGTATTATATTAACTCCTCTTTTCAGATCAGTAATCAGTAAATCATCAAACATAATATATTATCAAGCTATATTCACCATTGGCATTACGAATCGTCGAGTCATATATCTCATTCTTTTCAGTAATAATCAATTATTTTTGAATAGTAATATAATAGTCGTATTTTTTAAATACAAGTACTTGCCTAATTTTAGTATAACATTAAAGAGTAGTTTTCGTAACTAGGAATCCCTTAACTTGCAACTATAATATCAAATATCATATAGTCAATAATAATTAGATATATATACAATCGTTTTGATGTTTCAATTGAATACTTTATGGTTTATGGTATACTGTAAAGTTTATTTTAGTTACTTTTATACACAGTTTATTTTTAATACTGCTCCATATAAACCTATATCATTAATCCTGTTATTATTAATTATTTTACCAATATAATATGTAGTGTATATAAAGTGTTAATGTAATAACAATATTATTACGTTTATCATTTATGTATACATTATGCATAATATATATCTCATCGTACACCTATAACCGATAACCTATTTAAGTATATGGTAAATGTAAAGTTAAATTCACATTACTGTATGTTTTATAATATGTGGTATATTTAGAATTAATCTCTGCACCAGTTAAAACGTTGGGATCAAATGTATACCCAGGTATTTATAGTATTATCACTTGCTTAAATTCATCAGTAATAATTATTATTATTAATAGTCGTAAATTGTAATAATATAATTTTTGGTTTTAATTTTATAGCGTGTAAATCTTGAGACAGTCGCAGCTAGGGTAAAAAGTACAATATTATTATATGTCTCTCTTCCCCTCTCTTTTGTATTTTTTTCTTTCTTTTTATATAACTTTATACATAACAATCATTAGTTTTCATCATTTTTAGTACGTGTGCCAACAATATAATACAACAGTCGATATAGAGTCATGGTACATATTATTATTATTATTTATATATTCATGGATTTCGTTCATAGAGACTTTTTCAGTTTGTTTTTATACATAACTTCATTGTTATTATTTTACTTTTCAGTAGTTCATAATATATTTTATTATGTAGGTCTAGAAAACAGTGTCTAGTGTTTATAACGTCAACTCGGAATATGTCAAATGTCAATATCATTTTAATCGCTTCTAGTTCTATATATATGTAAAATGTAAATGTATGAAATTTTAGAAACTATAAATTCTACATTTTGTAATATAAAATACAAAATATAAAAAAGGTGCTAGACACTAGACACCTTCATTTTTACAATACACAAATCATTAAAAAATGTGTAAACACAAGTCCTACGAACACAAAGTCTAAAACTTGATAAAAAGTAATGAGTATACTTTTCTCCTATCGCTTTCTCTTCCTAAAATATCTGTGTACAATGTACATTATAAAATACAGCATGTATCGATCAATACAGAAACTATGTAAAATGACACAATGAGCAGTGATGAATAAAAATGCTAACAACTTATCGTACAACATAATAAGGTAACTAAAAATCTGCAAGTCTGATAATTTAGACTATAGAGAAAATGTAAGTTCTTATCTAAAATGTACAGAATTAGAAAATGGGTTAGTGTAGTAAGTAGTAAAGTGCGGACACGCATTTTGTTGTAGGTTTTTTAGGTACTTACACACACTACAATAAGATGAATGACATAATATAAGTAGAATATAATAAATTCTGTGAAACTGTGTGTAAAATCAAGTTACTTCTATAGACTTTAGATTTTAGATACCTACATGTACACATAATATGTTATTTGCTTACTCATTTCTGTTGTGTCATTGTGTTTGTGTGAATCAATACTGAATAGGCTAAAGTTACATAGAAGGGAATTGAGTGTACATGAAACCGATTCTGGAGTCAACGAGGTCGAGGAAGTGTTTCTGATTTACTAGGAGTTTTAGGTGTTCCAGTAGCGGATGTAGTTGCTTTCTCCTTGTCAGAACTCGTTCCACCTGTCTGTGACGAGTCAAGTTTTCGAGGTAATGTTGCACTGTCAAAGCCAGGTCCTTCACGAGGTTTCCATATGGGAGAGGCTATATCAAAAATAATAAATAATAGAGGAGCACACCCATTAGTATTAGTATTATTATTATGGCTATGCTGGTGATGATGATGATGGTTATATCTGCTCTCTGTACTCTTTCCAGATATATAGTGTAGGATGTAGGATCATTATGACTCCTCATTTAGAAACACACCATCTCTATATTCCATACTCTCTACACAATAGAGAAAATGGAGAGAAAGTAGGAGAAAGTGTGACTTTCACCGCCAACTTATTTACTGTATACTGTATAATAATAGTAGGGGAAAATGGAATAGCTCAATGAATATTATTTATATATTTATACATTATACAACGTACTTGGTTCAGGAGGGGCCGGAGCTACTGAGAATTTTGCAGGAGTTGATGAAGCTTGTATGAGTTTGGCAGAGGATCCAGTACTTCCAGCTTTAAGCAAGAAACAACAAAATGGATATGTTATGCATTTTGCATTTCAAATAACAATGAACAATGCACACTATTTTCTATATTCTGTCATGTGTAACATTATTTCACACAGGTTATTAAAGCTTATAGTTTGTAGGTCATAGGTCATTGTTATATTTTAATAGAGCATACCTGATAAAGTTGAAGTGGTGCTTAAACTTAAATGATTTGGCGTATTTCCTAGAACACCTTGAAATATTAGACACATATTGAGCTTATTAATGACATGCAATGTGTGATGAGTATTGAGTATATTGAATTATTCAAATGTTGACGTATGATGTATTTAGTATTTATGTATAATGTATTCTTGTACAAATGACAAATTATTATTGTTATTAATTATTAATTTACTCATGCATATAAAATGCCTTACCTTTGAGCCTTGGCATAGTAGAAGAACCACCACGATGACTTGTTTTGCCAGTGCCTGCACTTTCGTCATCATCTGTTTCCTTCTTCTTTTCCTTGTCCTTATTCTCCATTGTTTTACTTCGAGCTCGAAATTCAACTCGAGTACTATCAGTACTGTCTTGAGACTTTATTCGGGCTAAACCCGGCTCAAGGTTACCAGCAGAATGACGCTGTGGTGGCTTTGGTTTAGGTTTACGACCTAAAATTCATTAATGCATGAGTGTAATTACAATAATAATTGTTTTACCAATCCAAAAGGAAAGTTTATTTTCACTAATAATAAAAAATGCTGTTTTCTGATTCTTATTTTTTATACTTTGTCTTTTGTCATGTGTCATGTGTCATACCTAAAGTTTGTGCCTGAGATTGATACGTAGAAGTGGAAGTAGAGGGTTTGTCAGTTGATTCCAAACCCTCGGGAGTTGCGTAGTGGGATGTAGCACCAGAACTAGAGCCAGCATTATTATTACCTCCATCACCAGAGGATTTCCTTCCTCCAGGTCTATCAGATCCTTCTCCACCTTCTCCATCTCCTCCTTCCCCACCATCCGAGGAATCCATAATTCTAGGTGGTAAGCTATTATTATTATTATTTTTTATATTAATTTTGTATTAACAGATAACTATAATATGATTATAATTCTTATTTTGTGGAGAAAAAAATATATCTATATCCTATCCAATATCCAATTTATGTTTTTGCTTTATTAATTAAAATATATTAATTGAAACTATTATATCATAATATATAATTACAATTTGTAGCAGGAAAAAATACTCACCTCATACTTCGTACACTTTCTCTAATAATTTGACGAACATTTCGTAGGAAAGCATTTCTAAATTCTGCTGTTGAATTGGATAGGAGATAAATTTTCTCGCCTCTTCGTTGTGTTTGATTTCGTAGATGAACCAATTCCCAAGAGTAATTTGAAATATTCGTAGGTTCTGTCCCATCTGGGGATTTTGCCGGCTCAATCTGTCTCACCTGAACCTCTGATACGGGGATTAGAACTTGATATCGAATAATCTCCACTTCTGACTTGTCTGCCACCTTCGATGTTGATCCCTACATTCAAAAATATAGTCCACATACACATTATATTACATAAGTTGTGAAAGAATGACATTCACGTACACTAGAAAAATCCTGTTAATCCAATACTACATACTAGTGTCAATTTCCCTTACCATTAATTTCTTTTTATGGCGTAGACGTTCTTTACACAGGAATACGACAGCAGATCTGAATACAAAACACATGGCATGAAGTTCCAATCCCTTTTTTATTTTACCCAAAAATTCCGCAATGTTCAACCATTCCACTCCACCTGTAAAACATTTATAGACCAAAGCAGAAAATTAAAAGTTGGAAAAATTGTTCTAAAAAATAAAAAATATACTCAACGTTATTTAAAAAGTGTAGTTTAGTTCATCAAAAGAATTTGGATAATTATTAATTATATAATTTACCGTAATGAAGGAGATCTCCCGGACTCAAATCAATTTGGATTTTACTCAATTTTTGATACTGTCTGAAAAGGTGTTCAAATATAGCTCCATATTCTTCATGAATCCGTTGCATTTCATTTATATGCTCCGCCACCCTTTCCATACATTGTAGAGCATCTACAGAGACAAAGCGGAGAAAAAAATGAATACATACATGAAATTTCTTCCCTCATGAATACAAAGTGAATTATGTAAATTGTAAATGAAAGATTCCTTTGTATTACAAGACAAAGGAATGATTTATTCCCTACAAATGGAGTTTGAAAAGATAAAAGATGGGGAAAAAATATTGAGGACGAGTGAGGGAAGAAAAAAGAAAAATACATGCATCATAATATATCCGACATTTACCGACAAGATTTCGATATTCATCAGTATTGGTGTCACAAAGGTTTCGAAGTTGTTGGAGAAGAAGGGGATACTTGAGAATTCGCTGTATAGGTTTGATAAGGTATGACTCGAGAGTTGCTGAATGTTGCATTCTGGGATTTCGAGCTGCCAAAAATTGCTGAAGTGCTTGATTTCCCTCGACTGGATGTAACAATTTTTGTGCTTTGGAATGAGATGCACAGAAGGAAGAATACAATTTGAAATGATCCGCAAAACTCAAAAATGCAGCCGCAATGTTCATTAAAATGACCTGCAATAAAATTAAAAATAATAATAAAAGGCATTATAAATTTATTTTTTTATGTACCTTTTATAAGTTTATATATAATGCCAATGTAAAATTGTGTCAAAAGTCAAAAGGGAATAAAATAAAAATATCTATGCATGTACTTGGAAGTCTGTAGGATTTGAGATGGAGTCCAGGCGAGAGTCGGAATCAATTGCACTCTCAAGATTTCGCAGGAATCGTCTTTGAACACTGACCATTTCACGAATATTTCCAAAAATTGCCATCATTTCAGTGGTGGATAAGAAACTCTCATGTCTAAGTGGTTCCAAATACTGCTCAAGTAATGTTTGTAATTGCTGTGTCATCACAGTTCAAGAAGAAAAAAAAAACATATCCAAATATAAATCAACATGAATAATTTTCCTTAGTGTATAATATTTCACAATGTGATTTATACATTTTTATATTTTATACTTGTAAAAAAATTACATCGTCTTCTATTTCATTCATCTTTCATATTTTATCTATTATCTGATGGCTGATCAAATCTCAAAATACCAAGTATCACAAGTCAAATGACTCTGGGAATCTGGGAAATTCATAATTTACTCAACTCTGTCCTCTGTATTTCCACAGAGTAAAAACTAACTAGCTCTCGTTTCATCATATTTCAAACATATGTCATAACAAGATATAAAAGTCATGCATATATTATGAATATTAGTAGAATGTGGAACGTAGAACGTAGAATATAAAATATGAAGTAGAAAACGTAAATGATGTAGTCTAGCCTATAGAATATAGAAGAACATGTAAGTTGCATAAATAATCGTAATCTGTTCATTTCCTTTTCCTTTCACATCTCACATACCTTCACATACGCTCTCTCCGTCTCGACAAGCTCAAAAACAACTTTTTTCATCTTTTCCACATCCCTTGAGCCAAAGGAAATTTGAGATGGAGTGGGAGATGAAGAACTTCCGCGAGCTGCAGAGACGGTTTCAATGGGAGGAGGAGAAGAGGAACCGTCGCCTGGCGTCAAGCCAACGTCTCCTGCATCTGTACTCCGTTGTTGATGTTGTAAATGATTCCGCTTCCCTCTCTTTGCACCACTGACCAATGTCGTCACTTGCTCAGTTGCCTGGATGATTTTTCAAAAACGTAATAATAATATTATAGTATAAAAAATATAAAATCATTTCGAAAAACTCATTTCATAGACTTGACTTTTTGAATTGCCAGCTTCAACATTCTAGATTCTAGATTCAAGATTCACTCACAAAAATTAAAAAACTACAGTTCCCAGTAAAAAAAAAGTAAGAATTTCCCTTATTTCCTATTTTATTACAAAATGATGCCAAGATACAAGATGGCAATAATAATAATAATTATTGTGATTACTTTTACCTCATTTTCTATGTCTATTTCTCCATCTTAAATTTTGATACAAATGTAAAAAGTAAAAAGTAAAAAGAGTGCTTTAAAGAGAAAAAAAAAACTATTTTAAATGACCGTTTTTGCCATAGACCATAGACCGTAGACCTTAGAACATGATCATTACAATTTACAATCTATAATATAATATACTTTTATTTTATTATTATTTCCCTTTCTATTTTCTTGAGTAGAAAATCAGAGAGGTTGAATCCTGAGTCTATATATATATATATATAATATGTGCAGGGGAGAATAAAGAATAAAGACTAAATATCTGTTTAGAATATAGAATATCTACACGTACAACAAACAACAAGACAACAGAAACTACAAAACCTGAAAGGCTGAAACCAGATACAAATAGAAAATAGGAACAGAAACATAAAAAGACAGTAGACATAGAAATCTGTTCTGTACTTTCTCCACGTATCAATTCAATAACGAGAGAAAAAGAGAGAAAGCATCCAGAATCTGGATTCTAGATTCTAGAACCTACAGCGCTACAGTAAGTATAAAGAAAGTATAAAGTCTAGCTTAGCTTGAAAAAATACACCTAGCCGGACTTGATACATATGTATCTAGTTTTATGCATTATGCATTATGTATTCCCTCCAATCTACAATCTACCATCTAGAATCTAGAATCTAGAATGAAAAGAAAGAGCATGGGTATAAGTAAGTAAATAAGTAGGAAAGTAGTTTGGCATTATGTACTTTGAGTAGATTTTCAATTTCAGTAGAGTCAGCCCTTGAGGATTTTCCACTACCAGCTCCCGTGCGAGATGACTGCTCTCCACCCGAAACATTCCCCATGTCATGCTCTTCCGTGTCAGATGGACTCAAATCTTTGTCTAGAAAAAAAACAGAAACACAAACACCAGAAAAGAAAGAGGAATCAGTTATACATATTTTGTTTTTCCCTTTTATATTTCCATTTTTCTGTTTATTGTAGATTGTGCATTGTGCATCGCACAACGCAGGCCATAGACTGTATATACTGTAGACTGTAGACTGTAGACGGTGTATTCTGTATTGTGCACACATGTAGGATGTAGGATACTGGGTACAAAAAGATAGAGAATACAAAACAACACACCACACCACACCACAATAATCATATTCATAGAGACTTGAGACTTGAGACTAGATACTAGATACTAGAGACAGAGGTAAACGTAAAAAGTAAAAGTGGAAATACAAATAGAATTTTATGTGAAGCTGACAGAGAACCTTTTGGAATTTGGAATAGGTAGAATAGGAGCGGCCAAAAGCCGACATGTCAAACAATATCACCAAAAATACTGCCGTACTTTTTAGACCATCAACTTGAACCGTGTACAGTGTACAGTGCATTTTACACTGTGCACTGTAAAATGTACTGTCTCTGTCTAGTGTCTACTGTCTACTGTTTCAAAAGGGACGGATCAACCGTAGAAATAATATAAAAGGTAAATGTGCTACTCCATGCTCCATATTATACAAATCACTTTGAAGATATTTTCCCTTCTCTTCTTCCAGGAAAGGAAGAGAAAACTCGACTAAACTAAAGAGAATGAAACACGGAATACGGCACATGGCACATGGCATAAAATCCTTTTGAATATCAAAGTCTACAAAGTATATTTTCTCCTGTAGTCAGTATCCTGTGTACAGGAAGAGAAACAATGTGAAATGGAAAAGGAGAAAAGGAAAAGTCCTTGTGCGTATAACGCATAGCGCATACAGAATATAGAATATAAAATATATTTGATATGTACAACAAACAGTATTACGTTCTTCAGGATTACACATCTTGGATATTTGTACAGAGAGACAGAACGACAAAGAGACAGAGAGAGAGAGGGGGAGGGAGAAAACAAACGGAGGAGAAAGAAGGAATTCAAATTACAGGTAGAAAGGACCAGCACAGCCCAGACCAGACCAAACCAAACCAGGATATGGAAAATGGAGACAGAGTCCTTTACTTTCTCACTTGAACATAATACGAAACCTACACGTTTTCTTGCATCTGAGAGCACTTTAAATGCAAAACGATGTGGGATGGTGGGACGTGTATTCAGTATTTACTATGTACATCCCTTTGTTCAAGCCGATCTGATCTGACTGTGGTGTGGTCTACTGTCTAGTGTCTAGTGTGTTATGGTGTGATATCATGTGATGTGGAGGTGAATAAACAGTGAAGGAGCAAGGAGAAGAAATTATAATGATAAAGGAAAAGGGAAAGAGAAAGTGTGTTGTGTAATGCATAATATGGACTTTGTATCTTGTATAAATATTCAATCTACAATCTACAGTCTGCACTCTACACACAGTTGATTTTGATTTTGTTTGCATGATTTCGAATTTTGGGATTTTGGAATTTTAAATGCAAGTACAAAGTATATGTAGAGCTAGAACTATAGACTATAGAATTAGATAGAGAGGCTGAGATTGAACTTGTGATTACTTTCATGTGGTGCTGGGACAATTAAATGAGAGAGGGCATCATCCGTGAGAAGATCTCTGTCGGCTGGTGGAGGAGGACAAACGAGTTGAGCAATCGCCGCGTCTGCAATCGCAAGGGCTGCTGCTAGTGCTGGAGGCTCCGTCCTTGCTGAGCGGAGCATGAGACAAAGAGAAATTTCTTCTTGAAGCACACTTTCAATAAACATCATGTCCAAGTCCGAGACGATTGCACCATTGATCACCAGAATCTCATCACTCTTTATTATTCCTGTGAACAAAATACAAAATACATCAATACAACAAGAAACAGAAAATTAGGGTTCAGCATTCAACATTTTACAAAAGGAGCATGATAATAATTATTGATCCTATTTTACTTTTATTTTTTATGAAAGCTTGAATAGTGAATATGTGTCAAGAATGGAAATTACAAATTATCTCAACTGATTTGCATAAACTCTGATTCTGATTCTGGCTCTGAGAAAGCCCATTGCAAAAATCTACATGAAATTTTTTCTCAGAACTCACTTGTCAAAACTATTGTAAAAAATAATAGAGAACTGAGATTTTCTGTCCTTTTCCTACGACGGATACGGGAGGCGGATAAACAAAGAGTTTTTCTGGATTCTGGATATTTTACCTTTTATCTTTTACAAACTACAATACTCAATACTCTACTCGTGTTTTCGCATAAAATACATGCACATAAATAAAAAGAGGATAAACCGTACTTACCATTGGACATGGCCACACTCCTATCTTCTACACGACTAACATAGCAGCATAATTCATCTTGACGATCACTATTCTCCACCAGTTCCGCTTCTACTGAAAATCCCCACATTTGATCAAGGGATTGTCTTGCCAACTCAACTTGATACAACAACTTGGCTCTCACCTAAAAAAACAAACCGGAATATTATACATTATACAAATAATACTCACAACCACATGTGATATTTTACAACTTATAACTTATAACATCTCCCAAAAAATAAACAAAAATATACAATAAAAAGTAGTTGCGTTTATTTATTTCAAGATTCTCTCACCTCTACAACTTCATGAGTTGACAACTACAGAGTTCAAGTGTCACATTCCAAAATCCAAGCAGAATATCCAGCCAGTTCAAATGTATTAAGATGGACAGTTGGGTTTTGAGTTGGTGTTGGCATTGGCATTGGCATCGGTGTTGAAATTGGAATGGGAATTGAGAAAGGGGAAACCACAGTCGTTTTTCATCCAAATCCGTCGTCGTTTGTGTTTGGTGTTTCATTGTCCATGCATAACCGAACAAAACCAGACCAGACCAGACCAAACCAAAATCCACATGAAGGAAGGGTAGAGTACAAAGTACAAATAGTAGGATGGTTGGAAACCCCGTGGTTACGTTTTTGGTTTGTCCCAGATTCAAATTCAAATCCAAATCCAGAGCCAGATCCAGATCCAAATTCAAATCCAAGAAATCCAGCAAGAATCACAAGGCAAACATAACGAATCACATGAGGTAAATAAATAAATAAAACACAAGAGTGGGCAACGGAGAGAAGAAAGAGATCAGAAAGAGACCACAAAATTCAAAGAGAATCCAAATCCAAATCCAAGTCCAAGCCAACGTTTTCGTTTAAATCAGAATTCGAGTAATAATAATATCG
Organism: Sminthurinus aureus; assembly: GCA_034698265.1. Taxonomy (NCBI): domain Eukaryota; kingdom Metazoa; phylum Arthropoda; class Collembola; order Symphypleona; family Katiannidae; genus Sminthurinus; species Sminthurinus aureus. The sequence continues at coordinate 3,565 of JAQGBH010005344.1, read as the reverse complement.
GCATCAACATCAAAATCAGCATCAACATGATGATGAAAATACCATCCATTTATCAATCCGTCAGCGTCAGGAGGATCCATATTCAACGAAACAAGCAGCAGCATTAAAAAAAAACAAATGAAAAACAACAAATTAGATTTTTACACATTTACGGAGCGGAATTTGAATAATGAATAATACATGTATTATGTACAAAACACAAAACATACTGCATCCATACATAACAATTCACTAGCAAACTAATGTTCTTCATTTCCTTGTTGTAAATTGTACAATTTCACAATCAGTAGAAAATAGGAAGTAGGAAGAGGAAGCCGTAGACGTTCTGTTTTTTCCTTCTAGTTGTGGAAAAGAGAACGTCTTGCTGGACGGACACTCCATCTATTCTAATTAGGATCATTAGTGTGCTTGTAATTGTTATAGCAGTGTAATTGTAACTGATGGATGACTGACTTGACTTGAGATGGAGAAAAGAGAAAAGAGAAAGCAGCTTTTATTCGCTTTCTTTTTCTCCTTCTCCGTCTCCGTCTCATTGTTATTCTTATTCTCATTAGTAAAAGTAGAATTTTGTTTGGTGTCTTACGTAAGTATCAATTAGGTCGCTCCGATGTGGCACAAAATAGTTGGTATCTGTATGGACATTAGAGAGGACAAAGACAAAGACAAAGAAAAAAAATGAGAACCGAGGGGAAAACAACAACAACAACAACAACATTCAATTAGAAATAAGCTCCATCATTAAGACACGGACATTTTTTGTCTCATGTAAAAAATCCATATCATATCTTATCATTTCATATCATATCATAATCATGAGCATAATGATATGGTGTAATATTTATATATATGTATATATTATGTATCACGAGGAGGAGTAAAAAAACTGAAACGGATGGTGGTAAATTGTAAAAGTTCCAGCGGCCAATACATATATATAATAGAAAATAGAATAGTACAGCCTAAAAACTACATGTCTCTATAGATCTGACTACAACTTGCCTGGGAGTTCCCGTCGCTTCTTCACTCGAACGAAATGTTCGAGAGGCGGCAGACCTTTCCGAGCACACGCGCTTACCAAAAACTCCTCCACTGTCATAGAGTCTTTCAGTGGGACTGTTACAACCTGCCAATAAATAACAGACACACACATATAAACACACATAAAAACTCCCATTAAGAAATGAGACACCACTTTTCTTCTCCCTTCCCTTTCACTTTCTCCATCCTCTTCTTCTTCTTCTCTCCCATTTTCAAGGCTCAAGGCTCGATTTTCGATTCTCCATTCTCCTTTCCAGATTCTACATTCTACATTCTACATTCTCAATCCCCAATCTTCAATCCTCAATCTTCAACGGTTAATGCTCTCAATGGATTTTTCCATTGAGAATCGAGAATTGAGAGCATTCGAGTCGACACTCACCAATCCACCATTGACAATTGACAATAGCGGCTCCGGCTTAAATGGACCTACAGTTTTGCGCCCACTTTCATTTTACTACGTATTATCCGTGTTCTGTACTCTGCATCTAGCATCTAGCATTAAGCATGGCGCATGGAGTACTATTACCATGTCATGTCAGTAAGTGAGTCGAGCAATTCATTGTGGTAAATTAAATTAAATGCTCAGAATAACAAGGATCTAGAATGTAGAATATAGAATCTTGAATCTTGAAGCTAGACGGGGATCTAGATCTCGATCTAGATCGAAACATGGATAAGAAAATGGAACCAGAACCAGGAAAAAGGAACCAAGGGGAACGAAGATAGAAAACAAAATGGAAAACAATAGAGAAAAAAATTGTCAAACTCCAACAAAGGAAGAAAGAAAGAGGGAGAGAATAAAAGTGAAAGTGGACTCAGATGGACCTTTTTTTTGTCGCAAGTTTTGAATGAATAATCAATAGACAAACCTGATTATCAGGGAGTGATATTTTGGCAGATCGTTCATTTTCTCGTTCCTGTGATGCATGGAGTGATCGACGAGAGGATGCACTGTTGGAGCGGGATAAGAGTGGTGCCCGTCTCTTTGTGGCTCCTCTACCCGCCAATAAATTACTGAGGAGTGAAGGACTCCGAGCACACACATATGCGTGGAAGCTGGAAAATTAAAAATATTACAAAGCTATTATAGTCACATGTAAAATGGGTCGTGTAATGGATATTGGATATAATAAAAATAATAATATGGAGTGTTACGTGAAAAGTTCAAAAATATGCATTTAAAAGACGAATTACATGAGTATTGGATATTGAATATATTTATAAATACCTTGACACAGTAAAAACTCCTAGTCGATTCAATGTGTTTTTGGTCGTACGCGAAATATGCGATAGTAAACTCTGCAAAATACATGGATAAAATAAATATAATGATAAGTTTGACATTTGATATGCAAATTTTTTAGTCATAGATCATAAGTAGAGGAAAATGCAGTGCAAAAAATGGGAATGAAAGCAAACCTTAGGATTTGGCAACTCTGTTCCTTGAAGAGACGCCATGTAGCACCTTAGTCGAAACTGTTCACAATGTAGTCTTTCAATATTCTCCTCCCAACTCCCAATTTGTTGTGCTAATTGTTGTCGAGTTTCCGGGTCAGCCACCACAGACCTTTGCAATTCAGCCATGTGACGAAGTTTCCCGTCCTTTGTTTATCAGAATCAGAATCATCATTGGCGTTAAGCATTGAGCATTCATTAAATTTTATTAAGATTGCATATTCAATCCACCTTTCTAACCTCAGTTCCTACACTCTACTTATTTTACATTTGTATTTTGTATTCATTCAGAATTCCGAAATAATTCAATGGATCCAAAGTTGTAACATGATAAAATAATAAGAAGTACTATACACTCTATACTCTATACATTGAAATTTGAAATTGAAACATGCGTATACATACTAGTATGTGTTCATTGTTCATTGTACAATGTATAGTGAAAAGACGTACACGTGTAAAGTGTAAAGGTCTTGTGCCTTGTGTCTTCAATTTTAAACTTGAATGGAAATAAACTAATGATAACGTGAAATGGATCCATGCATATTGTATACTCTAGACTCTAGACATACAAGATAGAAACATGTAATTGTACTCACCGACTCAATCGCTTTATCCAATCGGATAATTTCTTCCTGGAGGAGATGAAGTGTCCCAGTTTTCCCTCGGTGACGTGCAAAAGCCGCCGCACACGCCCAATGGATACTGTGAACCCAACTCTCCAACTCTTGACAACAAGGAGCCTGTATCATTCACACACAAAGAACATCACACAAAGACAAACATTATTATACATGTTACAGTGTTACAGAGTCCTAGAGAGATGCACAAACAAACATTATACCTTAATACACCGTTCATTAGCCTGGATATAAATCCAGTCCCATCCAATCCAATCCAATCCAACTCCAACTTTACTTTGATACTGACATCAATACAAACACCAACACCAACATCAACCTCGACGTCTACATTCTACATCCACATCTCTATACTAGGGTGGTCCGTTTCGCACAAACGTTCGAAAAGTCAACGGGCCCTTGTCTCAAATTGAAGACATACCCATGGA
>JAQGBH010005343.1:0-14554 GCA_034698265.1 Sminthurinus aureus | reverse complement strand
CCCATCTGAATGAACTGAAGTTTGTGGTGATGCCAATGGTAGGAACTGGAATTTGAAATAGTAGTTGGGAAAAGGAAAAGTAGTGTGTTCATATAAATAGTCATCACGCTCTGTACTTCTATCTGTTAACTTCTTATTTAACCTACATATGCATGTGTACTTGATCCTCATCGTTCATCGTCGTTTACTCCAGAAACAAATGTGTGTATATTCGTAGTAAATTTAGAAAGTACTAGAAAGTCTGCAGAAAATCCAGGTTCTTATTCGTACATACTCAAAATAATATCCGAGTGTATAGGAAGTGTACGAGACATTCGTCGCTCAATAGTTGCCTCCACACTCCACACTCTACATTCTGCACTGTATACAATCCACATTCTACAACCTGCTTCTTTTGTACATTACTTTATGAATTTCTTTATACAATAATATGTTGAACATTCTCTTGAATTCGAATTCAAAAAAGAAGATTTTTTTGTGTGCATTCAGTTTGTTTTGAAAATATTGACTCAAGATACATGATTTTAAATGTAATTTCTGCAAGCAGTAGTAAAACGTAAAAAACGGTAAAATGCAAAATATCCAGATTTTTGAGCATTGGAGGTGGAGACAAGTCAATTTATTTTGTAGTTTTGCACACAAAATGAAGTAAAATAAATTAATTGGGAAAAAAGTTGTCACGTAAAAATGAGACAATCACTGCTCCTTTTGTCTCCTTTTTCTTGCACAGGAATAGGCTGGTACTGTCATCGTCATGGTCTTGGTCTTCTCCTTATTACCTCATCTGTTTTGTTTGAGTGTGCTATGTATAATGTATAAATAAACGGAGGAAAATATCAAGTCTGACGACTGTGATGGTGATTTCAGCATTGGCATTGAGATTGAGTTTGAGTTGGAGATCGAGATCGAAATCGCAATGGAATGGGAGAAATCCATAAAAAGAGACATTTGCATCTCTTGAAATGTTAAAATAACGGTGTAATTCATTTTATTATTATGGACATGTAGACACACTAGCAATGTAATAAAAAGTAAATTGGAGTGGATCGTGTATGGTCATGTTGCATATTTTAACGAAGAAGAGAAAGGCAAAAGAGAAAACATGTAGAGAGATTTGACTCTCTCTCACTCTCACTCTCTGTATGTGTGTGTACTCTTTTTCCTCTCAACTGGGCTTTTGGACTCATTTTTGTATGTGTCGTTCCCCTCCGATCATATGTGAAGAGGGTTGAAATGTTGAGATGAGATGAGATGAGATGGGGTTGCATCTGTACACTGTACAAGAATATGGATGTATATATGGTATGTATGGAATCTGTGAAGGTGAAAAAGACGGAGAGAGAGAAGACAGAAAAAAATAAAACGAACCTGTGTAATGGTCTCTAGTTTCTTTCTTTAGTTTTAGTTTTAGTTTAGTTCTCGTCCTTATTCCATTTTCTTCTCTTCACTTCTTTCTATTCGATCCTTTTTATCTTGAGTATTTTCTTAATGTGTTCCTCCTCCATTTTAGCGGGTTGCTAGTTCATGTTCCATTTTGAGAAGTTGCGGCTGGTTATACATGTACCAAGTACATGTAGATCTACTATATGCTGTATGCTGTATACTGTCATGTATGAGAGACTGTTTCTGGATATTAGTCCTAAGAGTATAAAAAGAGTGACGTAATATTCCTATATCCTTATAGGTATAGAGTATAGAGTACACCTACTATATTATGTTATATTATAGTACAAAATAATACGGAGTTGGAAATTTGAAACTGGAACGTGTGTATAGTGTACATATATGTGTACGTATGTTATGTCTACCCAGAGTGAGAGAGAGAGAGAATTTAGTAGTGTTAGTGTTGATGCAATTTTCAAATGGATCAGGGAGAGAGTCGACTTGAATCGTGATAATAATGTCCTAATAGACCAAGAAAATGTGAACTTTTAGCCCTTCATGGGCACCTGTCTATGACTAGACTAGAAATTACCGTTTAAAACCTAGTTTTTTCTCTTCCTCTTCTATTTTCTACTTCTTCTAGTACTTCCTACCATAATACGTACTACGTACTAGTTACTAGTACATCTCACATGTACGATGTACCTTATGTCTATCTATAGTGTCTAGTGTCTAGTATCCAGTATCCAGTAGCTAGTGTATCTAGTCACTCTTTGATTCCATCTCTCGTTCTCTTTAACTCATATCAAATGTTATGTATTCTTGATTGTACATCCTCCTTTCCCTCCTCTTTTATCCACCTCCACCTCCCTCTTTCATCTACGTATATCCGTAAACTTCATTTTATACTCCATCTATTAAATATTACATATATTATACGTGTATTAAGTATTTCTAAGGTCTGAGAATAAGAAATGATAGCATTTTATGCATGCTCCTTGGGTTCATCCAAATCCGTTTTTACCCCTCTTGTACATTACCCAGCGTAAAGGTAAAAGTAAAGGTAAACGTAGAAGGTAGAATGGGTACGATTTACTTTTTCCATTCTTCGTCATCTAAGGTATTCCACATTCTGTACTTCTTTCTAGTTTATTAAGCTCAATGGAAATTTTGTATTTTTGTATTTTATTCTCAACCCTCAACCCTCAAATTTAAAATGTCAACCCTCAGCTCTCCTAAGCCTCACTTGGTTGACACAGAGAATTAACCAGTAATCAGTTTTAACAACAAAATTCCATCCATTGCATCCAAAATTCTTTCGCTGTAATTTATAATAAAAAAACTATCACACTAGTGACTATTTTGTACATCCGGTACGTGGTACGTTGTCAAAAGAGCAGCAAAAATAAATTAACCCAAGAGAAATGACACTTTCTCATTTTGAATTCGAACATTGTTTCCTTCGTCCCTATGTTTTGTTCCGTTTCTTTGTTTTAATACAAAATACATTGTTATACATGCCTAAAATGTAATACTAGTACCATGTACTCTAACATCTTGGTTGTGAACTGAGGACTGAGGGTTGTAGATCGTAGATAAAAATGTAGTTTTTATTATATATCATTGTGTGGTGTGTGATGTTTGGTGTGTGGGTGAGTGTAATAAAGGTGAAGAAACTATGATTGCACAGTTTCAGTTTCAGTTTCAGATTTTCACAAGGAGATTCGATTGCAGATTGTGGATTGTAGCGGTAGGTCGTAGAACAAAAAGACATTTATAGGCGGAGGAAATAATAATTAATATTTCATTTGGACAAGCATGGAGCTATTACAAGGGCATTTAAAGAAATTTTTCTGGATATCTTTCTCTTCAGTCACTGTCTAAGAGTGAGCAGAGAGAGAGAACCTATCATTAAAGCAGGAAAGTAGGTAGCGTATGTTTGTAATGTGGGGGATGGCAGGAGGAGCTGGTGTACTTTTCACATTGTCCGAAGAACACAAAGAGAGGGGGAAAGAATGGAGAAACCTCGTGTACATATACCACATAGAAATCATAATGATCCGAATTGTTTATGAAGATGGTTTTATTGGCCACCAATTCACGTCGTTCTTGGCTTGGATACTAGATACTAGACTCTAGATTCTAGACTCTACGCTCTAGACTCTAGACACGTTTACGATTACAACCTTATTGCTTTTGTACTGCGTACGCATTATGGTGTGATTTGGGGTGTAAAACATCCCACCTCCAAACTCCAACCACATGGACCAAGAGATTTTTCTCTCATTCTCCACATATCTTCAACATGGCACATACTTTTATTACGAGGCATAACAGGAAAGATTTGTTCACTTTCTCCTACATGTGGTAACTCATTCTACAACATCACAATATTTGTCCATAATTTTACTCAACCAAATTGAGTTGTTTCACTATGCAAAAAATACAAGGGATAAACGTAAAGGAAACATTTGGGGAAATACAATTAATTTTTCTAGTTTTGAAGGTAGACATCAGACCGGAGTTTTCTACACGAGGTTTATCGAATACTTTTCTTTTGCTATATGCTACATCCATAAAAAGATTTTATATGTAGTTTGTATGTTTAAATTATACTAAATACTTATATATATGATGTGTGCTGAAGTAAAGATAAATCCAAGTGGGTGAAAATCTCTTTGAGAATTTATAAGTCATTTCTAACTACAAACATGAAAGGAATTTAACTGCGTCCAAATTTGCAGTTAAATAGACATTTGAGATTTGAGACATTCCACATTGACTTTTGGTTTTATCAAAGCTCAAGGCTAAATCAAATTCAGATAACATAATTTGTTTTGTTTTTGTTTTTTTTGTTCACTTTTCCCCATTGAGAACTTTAAAAGGCCTAAATTTTGTCACGGGGTGTCAAACCTGTGTTTTTTAGAAGGGACTTGGTTTTAAAAAGAATAAAAGATGATAAAAAAGTTTATGCACCTCACGTTGTTCTCCCGTTGAAAAAAGAATGGAAAAAATAAGGGAGTAGAGTGAAATAGTAACCAAACAGAGTAATTTATATAGAATATAGAGCACAAAGTTCATAAGTACATATACACTTTACAGAATATAGCGGGATACATTGTCTAAAACGTATTTTTTCACTGGGCTAAGACTTAAAAATATGAGGAGTAAAACGAAAAGAGGGAGACTGAGTAAGCAGAGAGGACAGGAACCGAAAAAAACGAGAGGATTGGGATATCATAATGGAGTAAGTAAGTATCATGATGATCCATTGAGTTGAAATATTTCCAGTTTCTAGTTTCTAGTCTACTGACTACGGAGTACAAACTATATAAGACTGTGGTAACAGCACCAAATACCAAACAATTTCTTTTTCCTGTTCGTCTCTTTCCGTTGTTCGTGTGAAAATTGCCTTTTATAGGGAATAAATGAAGGAGAAGACAATCCCAATATGGAGTTGACACTATTTTCTCACTCGCTTTCTTTTCCTTCTGTCTAGAGTCTGGAGAACCAGAGTGCAGTTAGATATACATTATATATTATACATTATACATATGTACATGCCGTAAAACTTGTTTTCCTACATTCGGTATAAATGGATATCTTTTCAGTCCAGTACATATGTCCAGTGTCATTTCCATATAGATACAAATACAACTTAAACAAGGAGCGTATACCTTTCTCCTTTCTTCACACATGTGATTTATGCATTTTACTCTGTGAAGAGAAAAGACCGTTCTTACACTCTTACACTCTGCGTTATTCCCTCTCCTCCATCATCTTCTGTTTTTCTTGATCCCACCAGCCAAACATTTCTCTTGATTAAGGCCACCGGACTTGACACCCCCTTTTCTCGCCTCTGTAGCCCATTCGTGTCTACTATTCTCACCTTCCCTCCTCCCAGCATAAGTGCACACATACTTACTTACTTACTTACATAGCATGACATGCATGTATCATGTACTTATACGTATGTATGTATCTAGTTCGAACCTTTTCATCGTCATATGTCATATGTTTTATTTTCCATACTTGAACGTACTTGAACAAGAGATGAAAAATATAAATTTACATTGTTCACATACCTATTTTCCATCGGATATTACTTATCACAATAATTCATGTACCTTCTCTTTGGTTCACACAGCAGGAAAACTACTTTCCCTTAAGAATTTTTAGTTTCAAGTCTCAACGTGTGATGCTTTAAACCTACTGTATCTGCAAACAGTTTTTGAATACTGTGATGCCTATAAATATATAAAATACTGAGCTGAAGAAACTGTGGTTTGAAATTCTCATTTCCCAGTGTTTTCGTACTGGCATTGATCAAATGATGGGTTTTTTATTTCATTTTTTGCAAAAAACACGACCATTGGCGTGTAAACGGAAAACTACAAAGTGCGTACAGCATTTTTAAGTATTCTATGACTTTTTCTGGTGGTTAAGGTGATAATCAAATATTTTTGAGGGAACAAGAAAGACAAAGAAAAGTAACTGGGGTGTAGAATACAGACTATAGAAGCAGAATGTAGAAAGAAATCAGAAGAAAGGTCCCAGTTAAAAAGCTTGTTGCGCATTTGAATCAAGTGAAGTTCGACTTAATAACTTGATTATGCACAGACTTAACGGATTTATCGTATCCCAGTGAGTTTGTGTAAAGAATTTTTTCAAGAAAAATACATAACATTTCATCAATTTCATGTGAACATCGCGTTGAGGAAAAGCATGCAAAACTCCGCGATAGGTACATTCTTGTCTCTGTACTGTTATAAAAAACAGATAGTTGTGGTATGTGGTTTACCGCGAGAACGTCTGTCGATGAGCGGATGTACTATATTTACAATTACATTGCCAAATAAATAAATTTACATTTGAGCCTTGAACCGCCTTTCCGATATCTAAGTACTTGCATACTTCATACATCTCCAAAGCACGAGAACAGCCTCCGCTTGAATCCTGTTTCACCTATTTGTGCACACGTCACTTTGGAATATTTTATTTTGTAATGCATATATCATGTATCCTATAGCATATTAGTGTGTTGATCAAAAGAGGACTACGGTACAGCTTTATTTCAAAATTTGGTGCATAAACTTGCTCTTATAATAAAATACTCCACAACTCCACACTCAATTTATACTTTCACCCACGTGGATACAAACTACTCTGAACATGTAAAATTCCATGCGGGGAAAGAAATTAATCACGCCTCTGTGTATGTACTGTGTACTGTTTTTTCTTGCAGTGTACAGTTTACAGTGTACAGGGTATACGCTTTTTGTAATTTTTGTGTCGACTTTCTCCATTTCCCTCATCTTAAATATAGTTATTCAAATGCCAAATGACATTATTACTATAAATTTTCATTGGTTTATTCATATGCATAATGCTTCTTTTACTGTCGACACAATTACAGCTCTTCACTCTTCAACGTACCGGAAATCTGCACACATTTGGTACATTGGTACATAATACTAGAACTGGAGGAGCAGACAGCTTGTAGTTTGTAGTTTGTAGTCAAATAAAATGAAAGGGACAAAATTTTCCATTTCTGAGAATTGCTTTATCTCTGACCTCTGACAAAGAGAAGTTTTGGCTTTATGTGTTACATAAGTGTCATACGTAAAAATTTATATGTACAAATCTTTTAGCCCAATAAATAATAAACACATGTCCAAAATATTAAGGAAATTAATGTATTCTTGTATGCCAAAATCCTGTAAACATGATATTAATTAATTAATGATTATTATAACTGTATCTAAAATTTAGAGTCGTTACCAATCTTGAACATCTTGCCCCTTTTGAATTTTGAATAACGTATGTTTTATGTTTAAGTCAAATCCTCTTACCTGAAATGGACTCGTATATGAATACGATTTACAGTAATGAAAATTCTACGACTATACTGTATTGAAAATGATTGGGAATTAGAAACAAAGAAAGCACTGAATAACATTTAAAAGGAAATCTTGTTTGTACTAGCTGTACTCTTTGAAACTCTATGAAATTGCTAATGCTGAGCACACGTTTTAAGTTTTAAACCTACTAAATATATGACTTTTGAGTTTTGTATTTGTATTTGTATTCCACGTTCTGTATTCTACGCTCATCAGAAACCAGAAACTTGTTCATTTTAATACATTTTCTACTCTTGTACCAGCATCTAAAATATACAATCTACATACACTGGGTGCTTCTAAATTGGATAGAACGTGTATTTTATTATTTGTATCTATTTCATACTTGAATGTGAGTCAAGTATTCTACATTCTACAACTAAGTCGGTATAGAGAAGGCTAATGTTTTTGTCTCATCCTTTTTCCTTGTTCACAAGAATTCATAAAAGATATACCATAAGATGTAAAATGTACCATGTACAATCGTGACTGTTATATGATTGGAGCAGGAAATGATAAGGAAAATATGTACAAGAAGAGAGAGAAAGACGTTTATTTTCTTTCTTCTTTCGTCTCCAATGTGTTAGGAGTCTCTGTGAAGAAACTATGTACAATCTGCAATGTACACATGTATACGGGTATACGAGACAGGAATAAGAGAAAGCCTAAAGCAAAGCATCATCTGCGTCCTCCACTACATTTATACAATGGAACGGCACAATATATATTCCTTACATCTCGAGCATTATTGGTCTCAAAAATGAAGAGTTATGATAATTGAACAGCTCCGTCCGCTCACAGAAAGATACAGCATCACCATCATCTTTCTATGAACGACGAGTAGATACTAGATGATAAGACCACGCAGAAGGAAACGAAACAAGTATGTTTGTTTTCTTTGGAGAGTTTTTCACATGCCTCTGTACTTTGTACATTGTACATTGTTGTTGTACACATGGGCTGCTTTTAAAATGAGACAAAAAGTCATGAAATCGAAATCGTTGTACACACACAGAGACACAACACACCATACACCATGCACACAATACACAGTCTACTTAAAACAGTCAAATAATATTTGCACATTCCCCTCATTCCTGCTCTGCATAAAACTCAGAGATCATGTAAAATTAATTATTTATTTTGAAAAATGTACGCATGGTGAATATAGTTTTGCTTGATGGTGAATACGACTATCCCTTCAAAATTCAAAACAAATAATTACATGTATTATTTATTTCGTCTTGTATTTGAACATTACAGTTTGCCAAGGAGTAGGCATAAGCGACACGTGTAGTATTTATTTGTCAGTTATGGTTCAAAAGAAAACAAGTAGAGTACGAGTAAGATGGTAAAGGGTACAACAGGGAAATTGGTCTTTTTATCTTACTAAATTTTTGCAAATATTTCTCCTTTTTTTACCATTTACCGTCATTTTCCTTTCAAACATAAATAGATCATAATGTAGTCTACTACACTTATATCATCATTTATTTCTCAGGTTATGAAAATGGAAAATAAACTCACTTTACGTCTACATTCTTCATCTAGTTTACACAGAGCACAGAGCACGGAGCACAGAGAATTCTCCTAAATATTTTCTTGTACTGCCTTCTGCCTTCCAAACCGTATTTGTCTGAGAATACCAAAATGGCAAGAGAACAAGAAATAGCATTGTGATTGTGATACATGCAGAATACAGAATTCAAAGGAGTAAGGGGACAAATTTTCTTATTTTTGCTCACTAGTATACTATATGTATTATGATACTACGTACTGGGGCATGTATTTGTGTTTTTTTCACGTACAAGCAAAATGTTCCATTTTGTTACCAAAATGGAAACAGAACAAAAGACAGAGGGCCAAATAAAAGGCACTCTAAAAAAATTGCTGCTTTTAACGGGACAAAATATTTGTATATATACGTAGACGATCTTTAGTTCGATGCTATCTTATCTTACTCTGTGTGTCACGAGTCATGAGCGCCATGACATGTGAATGTGTGTTGTATGGGGTATAAGCAATGCCAACGGACAATGTGCTCATCTAAAAATATTTGCGTGCTTGTGTTTGTAAATTTCATGTGTTTTTTTTTATTTATTTGTATTTGGATGAATTTTTAGACTTGAGAAGAAAGCACACGCAGTAGTTGGGATCAACTTTAACAATTTTTACTCTGCCATAATATTTATTAAATTTAATCACTCTCATTTCTCTTATAGACATTTTCCCTTTGTAATTAAATCTAAGTCTTTTTTCGACATGTTTATGTGGTCAGAAAAGCTCAAAATACACCACATGACAGATAAATATGCAAACACGCAGGGAGATCAGTCGCGGTTAAATGTTTCTCAGGGGAAAGATTTCTGTTTCCTGAAATAAAAAATTCTCAACTTTTTCAGATAATTTCTCGTATCCCACGTTTTGCTAACACCTGTTTTGCAAATCCCAGCTTACCACAACGACATAGTTTTATTTTTTATTTTCTTTCACCTCTTTTGCAAGTTTTGTTTTACATACATGGTAACTGATAATATGCGTAGATTTAACTAAATGCAGGAATGAAAGACAAACAAATTTAGAGGAACAACACATTTTCAAAACTAGACACACTTTACACGATACATTTCACATACAGTGTAAAACAGTGATAGGCTGGAGTATTATCCTTGAACACAAGACAAATCTGATGAAATGGGACAGTTATCAATGAACAAGAAAGGAGAAGATGAGTATTACAACATGTGAACTTTCCCCGGTATATTTTAGATGCACACTGGAGAAGGCATTAATTGCAAGATAATATTAGATATTATATAACTACATTTAAATATTTATCCTTGCCATTGCCATTTCATTGGGTAAACTTGTGACTGGTGTAATCATAAAATCTAAGATCGAAGATATAGAGAAAAGAAGGGGATAAAGTTCCTTATTGTCTTATTAGATAGTCTAGTTTATTTAGCCTCTTTCACCCACGGTGCATTTCCCCTAACTTCCTTTTCCTCTCTTTTCCCTCCTCAAGACATAGTCTGTTTTGTGCTTTGTGTGTTGAAAGTAATTTTCTTGTATTATTAGCTTTCTCTTTGTACTACATTTAATATTTACGGTCTAAGTACTTCATACAGTGTACTGTTCATTGTTCATAGCCCATAGTGTAGTCGAGAGTCGAGCAATGTCACTCTGCATATAAACGAGCTAAGCGAAAACTTGGATGATGACAACATGAAGAAGCATTTGGAATGGAAATTACTCTTTATCTCTTTAGATTCCTTATATTTATAGATGTGTTTGTTATTTGTTGTACCATGTATTTGTGTTCCTGTTTGCTACAGTGTGCTCAATGTTCAATACTCAATACTTGTGCATTCGTGCGTCTTGCTTTTTATTGGGGATAGCTCTATAAAACCTCTGTAAGACTGTACTTGGAAGGCAGTAGACAGGATTCTTGCATCTCACACAAATAAAACCACGAGTTTAATCCCAACAAACATTTCTTAACAAATAACAAGGATTCAGTGACACGTGTATTATCGCAGTACGTAGAACCTTATTCATATTCACAATCTAGATTCTAGATTCTAGATACTAGTATGAAGATGCGACAAGAAAATTTTATTCTACGGCAGATTTCTACTACGATATTACTCATATATACCCCTTCATGGAAAGGGCTTTTAATGCCTACAATCCAATATCATTTTATAGCAATAGCTACAACACATTATGCATTATGCATACATTAAGCCATAGATGTTGTCTTGAATATTGAGCATTGAGTATTGAGTATTGAGTACTTGAACGTCTAAGGATGCACAAACAAGAGAACGAGGGACAAATATTTAATGCATACAAGTTTGGTAAATAAACATGTAGATTTTAGATATTTTGTTAGTACCACAGGGTACTCAAATAATAAACATAGTCTTTGGTGCATTTGTTAACTTGTACTAACCATGTACTATAAGGTTCGTAAAAGAATGCAGTCACTTGTAAATAGGTAGTAGATGTAGCTGTTAAGAAAATTCTTTACAGTATTTTGAGAAACTGTTAATTGGATAATGTTATTATTGGTTATTCTAGCTGAAAAGTTTAAAGGTCTAAGCAAGTATCAATAACCAATAATCAACACTGAAGGCTAAAAACTAAAAATGCACTTTAAAATGGACAATTAAATATTGTATTTAGATCTAAAAATTATCAATACAAGCCGAATTTTACCAGTGTATACATTTTATACATTGTACATTGTACATGGGGAGAATCTTTTGCGTCAAAAGCACGAAGTATATACATACCTTTATTTTGCTGACCCTTGGTCCACTACTGAATCGAAACTTTGTGTGGGAAGACATTAATGCTTTTGTTTGTCGCAGATCGTCTGATTTAAAAACCCACACGACTCATTGACCATTGACCATTGTATCTTAAGTCTTAGAAGATTCAAAGGAATGAGGAAAACCATTCAACCTTTAGAAAAACCTTCACACTTCCAGCATCCAGCACATATGTGTTCAAATATACTATCCAAACTGTAAACTCTAAACTTGACAAAAACTGAAGGGAAATGAGAAAAAAGGGGGGAACGTGTGAGTGCGGGTACTTATGTGCGTGGAACGCTACACACATATGTGTATCGAGAAGAGGGAGGGAAACGACAAGGTGTCACAAATTATTCATGAGAAACATCTTTTCCTTTCCTCTTCAATATTTCATGTGACGAAAGACGAAACGAAGGACGAACGGACAGACCTAATACGAGCGGATCAACGAACACAAAATTTTCATCCATACATTGTACATTTTATGTATGGTTATATGTTCTTAGTTTGTGCACAGTACAATGTACACTTTACACCGTTCACATTTATACATAAACTCAAAGTACTCCAAGTCTACCAAATTCCTCCAACCAACTCCTTCTCTATATTGTTGTTCTTATATCTTGTATCTGTTGTATCTTGTAACCTTCTCAAACACCTTTGGAAATTTATAGAGTGGGCGTAAAATTCCTTCTATTCGAGGCTGTGAAGACAACCTCCAAACTTCAAACAAAGGCTCAAAAACTAAATATTAAGTACCCCTTACGAAATCATTATAGTGCTCCTGTAGAAGGACTGTGAGAGGAGACGCAATCGTGGATGTTGTGCGTAAAAACGTCGAGCAAAGTAAGTGTCACTGGAACACGTTAACTCGTCTATTGCCTACAAACAAACTACACACGGGTACAATAGTAGAAGACAAGCTTTCTAATAGTACTTGTTATGTCTTTTTTTATTTCCTTCTGATTTCCGATACATTGGCCTTTTTTCTGTTGTTGCACATGCTTTACACTCTAGTGCTGTCTGTTGTGTACTTTTTTAATGACTTTGGATATGTAGAAAACAAAATGTACACACATTTATTGGCTTGCTCATGTTCACAACTTCAAATAGATGCAGAATTTTGTTAGAATGAAATTCCGATGCATGTCTCATGTGTTTAAAGTGGGTAGATAAGGGCAAAATGAGAATTTTCTTGATTTTCTTTGAATTAACTTTTACCATTATTATTGCACTTTGCAGTAAAACAATAATTATTGCATTAACTGTTTAATATTTTTCCAAACTTACCTATCTGATCCGACTTTTATATGGATTATGGATGCAGCAAACTTATATTATAGTTAAGGCCTATAGATGCAATATATTACGTGTAAAGTTACACCCTCGGTAATTGTTTCCTGATTGGTATTGACGGGAAAGTGTCTTTGGTTAGCATTTAGTATGTATTTACAAATGCTTGAGAAAGGTTGTATGTATAGGTTGTAGGTATTTCTATGTTTAACCATATCACACAACATTCACCACGCCATTTTAAAAACACTTGAGGGTACAAAAGTAAAAAGTACATGGAACGGTGACGGGGGATGAAAACATTGGGGAAAGAAAAAGTAAAGAGAAAGAAGAAGGAAAGTAAGAAAACGGTACAATATTACATACTTTCTGTTTCCTTTTCCCTTTATCTACTTGCCTCTTTATTCTTTGTCATTCTAGAAATTGTAAATCCTGGTAGATTCTTCCGCTCGAATGTACCTGAATCACATCCATCTCTGAGCTTAACCTTGTCAAGGTGCTTCTTATGATATATTTTGTGTCACAACTTACTACAATAGTCACAAAAAGTGTCAAAAATACATATAATATGCAGAAGCATTTCACATTTGTACGTTTACAAATTTGCTCTTTGTCACTGGTTTCCACAAATCTATTTACTTGAAATGTTTACCATTTTCATCCGTTCCTTTTGAGAACTACATACCTAATATGAATGGTGCTTGTACGTCTAACACAAAACAGACTGCTTGACAGGTTTTGCCGGTACAAAAAACACATGTTCATGTGAGAATTTATTTTGGTCGTATTTATAATTTTTGTTCTTGCTCCTGGAATCTAGAACTGATGAGTGAAGCATAGAAATTCATGTCATTGTAAAATATCATACGCAATACAGTAGTATATTATAGTAACATTTTTTGAACTAAACGTGTCTATTTTTTCTGTACACTGTATAGTATGGGGTCAGGTCTCAAGTTCGAATGCACGGAGTTAGAAAATTGTTGTTAGAATTTGCATGTTAGAAAATTTCACGAGTTAGAAAATTTTGCTTGTTAGAAACTGTGCTAGTTAGAATAAAACGTGTTAGAAAAATTATGTGTTAGAAAATTCCAAGTTAGAATCCATAATCGTGTTAGAAAATATGCAAGTTAGAAAAAATTATGTTAGAACTTGTTAGAAACATGTTAGAATTTATTAAGGTAAAACTGCATCTGCTGCTCGTAGAATGGGACAAATATTTCAACCACCTACAATAATTTTGGGTTTTGAACGAGCTCCAGTTCTAGCATGTAAAGAATTATTTGGTCGAGAGAATACAAAACATTATGGATGTCTATTCCATTTAAGTCAAAATGTTCATACAAAAGTCCAAAGAGCTGTATCAAATTTATAATGGAGATTTGGAAGAAGCTCGTCTAGTGCGAAAATCGTTGAGATGTTTAACAGCTCTGGCTTTTGTACCAGTCCACAAAATTCCACATACTCAACCAATATCACAAAATGCAATACCTCAAAATACTGACCGACTTCGAACACCGGTGCACAGTGATCCGGATGAGAAAAAAAAACGTCATTAGAGTGAAAACAGAAATGGACTTTTTTTTAAATTTTCACAACTCAGGATCAATAAGCAAGATACCAAGTACCTTTTCGTGTGCAAACAAAAAAATTAAC
>JAQGBH010005342.1:0-14555 GCA_034698265.1 Sminthurinus aureus | reverse complement strand
AATTGGAAGTATTTTAAAAAAATTAATTAAATTTGAATTTCCAATGTTAAACATAGAGGGCGGGAAACTTGTAAAGTGTCTCTCTCATAATCTAAGGAACCCTGTAAGGATATTTTTCTCGTTCACAGTCACATTTGTTCACCCAACATTTTTTCAATCATCATCTCATGAATGTATCAGAGTGATACGTTTCCATTCGCATTTCTACAGCCCTTTTTTTCCTCAAGCGTTGGACTCTCCGTCTGGAGGAATGCAAAAAGGGGTACCAGCAAAAAAGGGCGCAGCTCCAAATCATGTTTTTCATCCAGGAAAGCAATCCCAAGACTCTGATCGCAGCCCTTGAAGCTCTGCAGATTTCACCACAAAGAATAATGAAACCAAATGCAACTCCAATCAGAAGAAGAGCAAACGGTGCAATCACACTTCCGAGCTTTAGAGGCTTTTCCTCCTCCCCGTGATTCTGCTGCTGTGACAGTTGTTCCAATTTATTGTAGAGGGCGCTCATTCCCTCCGTATTCTTTTGACTCTTCATCCAGACGACTCCCTCCTGTTCCGCGTAGGCTTGCGCGTCTCGTTGAGTTTTGATGGCGACTCCGGTGCAAATTGACCAGCCCACAATGAAGTTCCAAATTTCCGCATACTTTGAATTTTTGGGGAGTATCGGAGCCAACAGGATCGTGACCATCGGCGTGGACTTGAGAACCCAGTGGCGGTTGTTAGAACTGATGGTAAAATTCGAGTCCAGAGCCGGACTGGACAACAAACTCCAGGTGATGCAGACGGATTTTGGATCGTGGATCATGTGAACGATGCAGTCCGGCCATCTATCAAAGCTTATTGGAATCATCCGCTCTTTCATGTTCAACACGACCGGATCCGTTGTTTGTTCCAAATATTCGACGTCGTACGCTCCAGGCACAAAAATCCGGTAGACTTTATAGTGGGCGTTTTCCTTTGCAGCGAGTTGTGTTATGGTTCGTGGTTTTTGCTCCATCTCCGGAACTGTTATGGCAGCCAAAAAGTTTTGGTTGTAGAGTGTGTTGAAAAGCATCGTGAGGAAGAGCCAAAATGTTATAAACTTTTTGCAGCCCAAATCCACGGGTAACTTTGGATTTTGCATGAGCATCAATCCGAATGTTATAAAGACGGCGTTACTCGTAGGACTCGAAGTCGAACTTTGAAACTGAAATCCAGATCCAATTTTACCCTGTGGGATTTTGAGATGGATGAAAAATACAATGGAGAAGAAGAGGAAAAGGATGAGAATGATGAGCCACAAAGAGGAGGGAAGAGGATTCAAAAAGGATTTCCAGCTGAGCCCAATTGGCGCAGGGCTGAGGGTGAGAAACCCGAATTCTATGGCCACCCACTCCGAAATCAGGGTGAAGGATTCGAAAGAGGAAGGAGTCTCGTGAAATGTAAAATACATGTCTGCTGCATTCTCCGCCACACGGCCCAAGCTTCCAGGCCAACTCCCGTCAGGATTTTGCTCCATGTTTTCAATGGTCCTCGGCTCAAACTCTATGGTCACCTACGAAGAGGGTGCAAAAGAAGAGGGATAACAGTTACAAAATAGATTTACACAACAGACTATCCATCTTCTTTCTTTCGTTTCGTTGTTAAAAAATTGTATTTTCTCTTGAACTCTGATTGAACTCACGTTGTACATCCTGGAAACGAGTGACGTCACCACGGGAACAAAACTCAGAAACTTCTCTCGTCCTTCTCTCGTTCTTTGCACGTTGATTTGAACATCCATCGCCAAAATCCTCATTTTCTGACCAGGCAAAATGTTTCGGCTAAAAGCAATCACAAAATGAAGCAAATTGTAGCACGACTTTTTTACAAGTGATTTAAAGTATAATTAAAATTTAAATAAAAATTATTTTGAATTTGATAATCGCACCTCACAAAATTCCAGGGTTTTTCCATGTCCAGAAATTTTTGCCATTTCCATTGATTTTCTTGTCCCTTGACTTCATAAAATATTTCACCACTGAGAAAATCCAGACCAAATTTGAATTTGAGTGTGTAAAATTCCTTCTTTTGAAAAAGGATTTCAATCCGTTTTTTCTCTGGAGTGAGAAAAGCGTAAATGTTTTTGCTTGAAGGTATTTGATTTTTTCTCCTCAAAAGTGGCAGCCAATCCGAACTGGATGAAAACATGTGGATTTGACGATAAGAGAGGAATTTAGCGGGAGGAACTAAAGATGATTCTCTTTCTGTGAAATTTGATGAAATTGACTGTTGAATTAAGGGACGAAAAGACAAACTTAGATTTTTTGTTGTAGCTGTAAAAGTTTCCAATTCCTCAAAATCGGATGTGTGATGAATTTTCACGATTGGAATTTGTTCAATCCAAACGGAAATTTTGAAGACAACTTGGACCAAAAATTCACGAGTGTTTTCAGCCTGAAGGATTTTAGAAAAGCTCAATTGAAAGAGACTGAAAATGAGTAGAACTATCAATATTGAAGAAAAATTCTTCATGTTGAATTTCTTGTGAGACGTTTTAGTTTTGAGGTGCAAAAATGAGATGTGAGTCAAGTTTGGATCAAATTCGCAAAACTGAATGTGCAAGCTCAATGTTCAAGGTAGACAGCCCTCCAATTCGCACTTGGACAGTCTTTTAGAGCAGGAAAGTGAGTACAAAAATAGAGTAAATAGCGGATTAATGAGCCAGAAAATGCCACTGGACAACTGAATTAGCAATCGAGACAATCAAGTACAAAAGAGACCATTTGGAATTTGGATTTCAAGCTGGACATGAAATTGACGTCATCTGCTTAACTATTCTTTTGCATCCATTCGTAGTTCATCGAGCTGAACGGAACAAAGTCCAGTATTTGGGCACATGTCTTTTGTCTTTTGTACCGTCATTTTACTCTTGATCCAGAACAAACAACTTTTCTCTTCAAGTCGCTATAATAAATCAACGGAAACAAACAGATTTCAAAGCGCGTGTAAAGCACCCAATTTCATTTTCTACCTCGTGCGGACTCAATACAACAAATGAAATGGATGCATTTAGTGGAAAACCTACTATTCGACTCCATCTTAATTTGTGTACCTGGACTCACGCTTTAATAATAAACTTGATGAACCCATCAATCGATATTCAATGTTCAATGCCACAGACATTCAATAAGCAGAAAAACGCCACAGCTCATTCCCACAGCACTATGCATTTACAACTTGCAAATTACAAGGCACGAGGCATAAAGCACCCGACAAGGAGATATTTATTTATCGCTTCTCAATGTCTGATCATAAAACAAGCAAATGCGGATTCTGGTCTCTTTAAACATTTTTTATTCTTGATGTATAATCGAGTCTTGAAATGATTTACATGGGACGATTTCAAAACTTTACAAGCATCTATAGAAAAAATAATACTAATAATGATGATTGAAAACAACTTGTGTTACAAAAAAATGGTAGACATTGGAGGAATTTTGTAATTTTTAAGAGTTGAAAGGAAAATAGTTGTTCAAGTCAATGTATGGTGTTTTTGCTGAATAAAGGATTTAAAGACCCGTTTTGTGCACAATGAAAAATGGTGATGAGGATGACATTTTAATTTTATGTTCAATGCATAACATGGGCAAAAGGAAGAAGCAATTAAAAATGAATGGCGGAAGTCACGCGACGTCACTCAAATGAATGAAATTGGATTGAAAACAAAGAGTCTCCAGCTCATTTTACATTGGAAATGGCACGCGTATTCTCAAACTATTTTTCATCTGTCACTCGTCATTATTTTGCGGAAAAATTAAATTGTCAAGATGCATTAATTAAAAGAATGAGCAAATCCCGTGATTAGCATGCGGATTCAAAGTCAAAATTCGGTAATGAAAATGATTCATGATTCAGAGTTAGTTTTTGCTTGCTGGTTAATTGCAGTTTTGTGCTGGATATCCGAGGAAAAATTCCCTACTGTCAGAAGAGTTTTGGATGTTTTAAGTAGTCATATATATTTCGAGGAGTACTAAAATGATAACTAGACTCTGCTTCTTGTCTCTTGTTCTGCTGGCTGCTCTCAGTTTTATCACGGTAAACCTAAAATATAATATAGTTGTGATTAAAACTAAATAAAAACTTTAAATTGTTATGATTTGTTGTGCTCAGGCGGTGAATGCGGAAGGTCGAGAAGAGATGCAGTGCAAATCGGCAATGGGCCTTTTGATGCGGAGGTTGGCCAAGGGAATCATGACCTGCTCCAACTCGATGACATTCAAGAACATGAAGGACAGATCTCACAAATTCCATGTAAATTTCCAGTCAAATTTTATAACAAAGGAAATGTGTTGCGGATTATTTTTACAATTTACATATTTTGTAGCATTTTGATTGTACATTAAATTTCAGTGCATAATAAAATGTGTGGCAGTGGAAAACAAAATCTTGACTCCGGACGGTGTTTTGGAGAAGGAAACGATCGAGTCGTTCATGAAAAGAGAGATTCCGGCGAATCTGATGGGAAGAGCAGCGCCGATCATCTGGGGCTGTCACGATAAATACGGTACACTCAACTCAATTCAATTCAAAGGGTAAATCCTCAATTGACTGGATAATTATCTCATGTCTCTTTCGTGTGTTTAGTGGGTAAACTTGACCCAGCGGAGGAATTCTGCAAGTCGTACAAACCCTTCATCAAATGCTTCATGGACTCACTCCCAACGGTAACTCAGTTTTATTCTATTCTATTCACAAGTCAATGCAGAAAAGAAATCGTTTCTGTCTCTTAACTCCATTTTGAATTCATCATTTCAGTTTTGCTCGGATCCGGCGTAAGGAAAGCCCTTTCTGTTTCCTGTCAAATCCACAATTCAAGATTGTTTTCAAGTTTACGTCTAAAAACTGCAAAACTGCTGGAATAAAATATTGAAAATCAATTAGGACTGTACAAATGACACATTATGATAAAATGTGTGCAGGACAGTGGTGCGATAAATAAATGCACTTGACTCTGCTTTTCGGTGTGAATAAAACATGCACCTGGATTTCAACCAGAATTAAATTGACACAGCGCACCGCAGCTGTACACAAAACACAAACCATTAATTTTTATCATGTATTTAATATGTTATCAACGGTCATAAACCGCAAATCCCCTGAATACAATGCTCTTGTACTCATTAAATGAGCAGTATGATTATTTATTTATCATTGTCGCAGGAGTTGAGTCGCCATTGCAATTCATAATTAATCCAGGCACTCGGCATTAGAAATTGAACAGGGAACAGACTGAAAAAAATGATACATACGCCCGATGATTAATGTATATTTCGTGTCACATGTCAGATGAAAGTATCTAGATTCATAAATTGTAATTTGCAAACACATGGATTTGGATTTGGATCCTCCACATGTAAATGAAAGGTATCCAAAAGAACGTGTGTGTGTGTGTGTTGATGAGAACTCATGTGACTCTTCTCTCTCCGTCTCTCATACATTTCTCAGGTCTCTTCTGACTCCTCTCATATTCTGTCTCGTGTAATTTTAGATGGTGTCACATGAGTTGGGCTAATGGAAATGGCAATGATTTGATAAGAGACACAATCACAAATCAGATTCATGTAGCATCAAATGTGAGTGACAGATCACTTTGTACTTTGTCGCCGATTCATCCACCTACACTACATACATACATACACATCATTTTATTACACCTCGTCACTTATCACATGCACTTTTGTGGAGGTCTCTTTTCCACCTGACTCCAACTCTGACTCTGACTCTGACAATCCCTCAAAGTCACATCATTCTCCAGTCGCTCCTCAATTTATGGAGCAAACAAACTTACAAAGCATTTTGATAAGACATTTAGATTTTAGACACACGTCAATTTTACCATTTTATTATTCCACGTTCTTCTTCTTTCCACGTGGTTTATCAGAAATTGCTTCCTTATCCTCTTTGCAAATTGTGGAATAATTCACCTTTCAGCCTTAAACATTCTCGTAGACAAAGTAAGCTCAGATTTAAATTAAGTCGTTGGCAGAAATGATAATATTTATTTACACTAATTCTGTTCGTTTCTACTTTCTAAATTTATTCTTGTCTTTTCCTCCACATTCAATTCAATTAGATCCGCACAGCCTTTCTCATTACATGAAAAATTGGGAAAATGGAGGATTTTTGTGGAGAAACGTTTTGGGTAAGACCCCTGGAATTTAAGTGGAAATTTACAAACTAAACTCGTGTGTAAATTTATGTCTAGTCTTTTCATGTTGCGGTTCTTGTTGATAGGATTTGAATCGGACATGGTACACGGAAAACCCGGATTTCACCCACTGTTTCGAGGACACGGTTTTGGTTTGGTTTCCTTGTGGATTCCTCGCTCTTTTCGCAGCACTCGACATTTACTTTTCCCTCCAGAGTCAAAGTCGAGGAAACCCGTGGAGTGTTTTGTCCGTGTTGAAATCCGGAGTTTGTGCGCTGCTCATTCTCTGTCAGATTTACCATTTGATTCGTGCGTTGACTCAGGATGAAGACCAACAAATTTTCCCGGTTCAGATTTACACGCCAATTATCAAAGGCTCCACATTTGTGCGTAAAGAAAACAACATTTACAATTTAATCTATTTTTAATTTTTATGAAGCAGTCATAATTATTAATTATGATTATTGTTTGTCTGCTCAGATTTTGGCACTGGGTCTCCTTCATTTTTCCAGGCTGAGGGGGATCTTTTCTTCCCGCATTCAATTTTTCTTCTGGTTCCTCTTGATGCTCTGTGAGATTTTCCCTCTGCGGACGAGGATCAACGAATTTGACGTGAGTCTTGGAAATTCTTTATAAAATAGCTTTCATCAATATTATTGTCATTTTGTTGGAAATGCAGGAAAATTGGTTTGTGTTTTGTGTAGTCGGAGATGGACGGAAAACTGGACTTTGGAATCCACATGATTTATTTTGTGCTGCTCCTCGTCCAATTCATTTTGAGTTGTTGGGCGGACACTGGCAGAAAGAGCGGGATGAAAACGGAAGAGGTTCTCAGACTCATCAACAACGAGGTTTCACATTTCACAATCATAATTTTCCCTCTTGCAGTTAGACTTTGTGAATGGCCAATTAAATTGCACGTGTGTTGAAATTAAATTGCAGAGATCCTGTCCCGAGTACGACGTTTCCTTTTTGAACACGCTTCTCTTTTCTTGGTTCGACTCGGAAGGTATTTTTCTATCCATTTAAAAATATTTGTTTGTTTATTTTCTACACAATCTTTTCTCTTTTCTATTTTCTAAGTGTGTTTTGTTGTTTTGTTCTGTGTAAAAAGTGTGGAGAGGTTTTCGAAAGCCGCTGGAATATTCGGATTTGTGGAACTTGAATTTTGACAACACTTCGCGTCATCTCGTCCCCATTTTCGAAAAGGGTTGGAAAAAAACCCTCGAGCAACAAAAACGGTAAACAAGAAACATGAAACATTTTGAAATAACTTGAAATTCTATCAACATTTTCCAGCATTTTAATCCTTTTGTATGTTTGAACAATAGGAAATTTGAGAGGACGGGAAAAAAGGAGCCGTTGACAATTTTTCCAGCTCTGCTGTCAACATTCGGTCCTCTGTTTTTCTTCAGTTGCGCTCTGAAAATGTATCCGGATTTAATGACTTTTGTGTCACCCCGAATTCTCAGGTATTCAACTCAAAATTAAACATAGACTACGTGAAACACAAAAAGCCCAATGTAAAACCAAGGTTTTGTTTCCAGTCTGCTCATTGATTTTGTGAACGACTCGGAAGCTCCAGTTTGGAAGGGATATTTGTACGCGGCCGTTCTCTTCCTCACCGCCTTTACCATCACCATTGTGAATCAGCAATATGCTCACTACATCTGGTCCTGTGGCATGAAAATCAGGACAGTACTCGTCTCAGCCATTTACAAAAAGGCATTGGTTCTCTCAAATGCATCCAAAAAAGGTTCCTTTAATTTTTAAAAATCAAGTACTTAACTTTCGTGGGAATTAGACTGGGGAATTAGCAATGGATTTTGTTTTCCTTTTGAATTTAGGCTCTTCCATTGGAGAAATCGTAAGGATAAAACATCAAACAGACCAAAATGCACATCATAAAAAGAGCAGAGAAAAACTAATGTTTGTATTTGTTTGAAGGTGAATTTGATGAGTGTTGATGTGCAGCGGATGATGGATGTAATGCCGTTTTTGCCGCTGATTTGGTCGGTGCCTCTGCAGGTGGGTGTTGCCCTTTATTTTCTGTACCTGGAGTTGGGTGTGGCAGTGTTTTCGGGCCTCGGTGTCATGGCCATTTTGATCCCGTTCAGCATGTACATCGGCACCAAAGTCCGCCAGCACCAACTCTCGCAGATGAAGTACAAAGACACTCGAGTCAAAATGATGAACGAAATCCTCTCCGGAGTCAAAGTACACAAAACTACAAAACTTGTTCATGTTTAATTGATTTACATCAAGTGTTTTTTAATCTAATTGGCTTTAATTTTGTAAACTGCAGGTGCTCAAGCTTTACGGGTGGGAGGTAAAATTATTAAATATTCCCATGTCAAAACTCAAAACCAGTTCAAAAATGTAAATCTCATTTCTTTAGTTAAATCTTTTAATTTGAATATTTAGCCAAGTTTTGAAGACCAAGTTCTGAAAGTTCGAGAACTGGAAATGAAAACATTGAGAAAGGCGGCCTATTTAAATGCCCTCGTCTACTTTTTATGGAACTGCGCACCATTTTTAGTCGCCATCGCAACTTTTGCAACTTACGTCCTCATTGATGAGAAAAACGTAAGGCCGATTTGAAAACTGGATTAAGTTTCTCCATGAAAATTAAAATTCAAGTGTTTTACACAGATTTCTTTGGTTTTCATGTTTTTAGGTTCTTGGTCCAGAAAAGGCCTTCGTCTCGTTGTCCTTGTTCAACATCATGAATTTTCCATTGGGATTTCTTCCAATGATCATCGCCAGTAAGCACAGCACATTTTTCATAATTTACAAACACTCATTTTTATTGGGCTAATAAAAACCTTTTATATTGGCGGTAAATACAAAAATCAAGTTTCTGAATAGGTTTGACCCAAAGTGCGGTGAGCATTGACCGTCTTAACAAGTACATGAATATGGAGGAAATTGAACAGTCAAGTGTGACGCACGACCCTGAGGAAACGGATCCGGTGGTCGTGGAAAACGGAATTTTTTCCTGGGGTGAAGAAAATACGACGGTGCTCAAAGACATCAATTTGAGGGTGAAGCAAGGATCTCTGGTGGCGGTTGTTGGTACGGTTGGGAGTGGAAAATCCTCCCTGTTGTCGGCCATTCTTGGTGAGCTCGAGAAAAAGAGCGGACGAGTGAATACGCAGGGCTCAATTGGCTACGTCGCTCAGTTGCCATGGATACAGAACTTGACTGTCAGAGACAATATCACTTTTGGGAGATCATTTGACCACACAAAGTACAACAAGGTCATCGAAGGTCAGTTTCCACTTGAACCAAATAATTATTTTAGTTGATTTTTCCAATTTTAATCCTGTTTCTTCTTTAAATTAGCCTGCGCACTCAAACACGATTTGGACATTCTTCCGGGGGGCGATCAAACGGAAATTGGTAAAAATTATTTAAATCGCACATGTTCTTTAGCTCTGGAATATTCAAAACTTTGTCAAGTCTTAAATGGTTTTAAATTCTAAAATAGGTGAAAAGGGAATCAATTTAAGTGGTGGACAAAAGCAGGTAAAATTTTTAGTTCAAATTTTGTTAGTATCTTTAAAATTGAGTAGTACATTTTCAAAATTTAACTTTTTTTTTGTAATTTATTTTTCTATTTTTAGAGAGTTTCGTTGGCACGGTAACATGGCTAAAATTTTCTCCAGTTTTTTGCACTCTTTTTGGTCGAAAAAATTAAAACATTCACTAAATCCGCGTTTCGTGTTGAATTTAAAGGTCAGTGTACAACAATGCGGATGTTTATCTACTAGACGACCCCCTCTCAGCCGTGGATTCGCACGTGGGGAAACATATTTTCGACAAAGTCCTGGGTCGTCAAGGACTTTTGAAGAAGAAGACTCGAATCCTTGTAACTCATGGAATCTCATTCCTCCCGCAAGTGGACAACATTTTGGTTCTGAGTGATGGCAAAATCACAGAGGAAGGAACTTATCACCAGCTGATAAAGAAAAAAGGCGCTTTTGCCGAATTCATCATCCAACACATCAGCGGCTCAGAAGAGGACGTGCAGGAAATTATTAATGATCCATCCGTCCTCAAGGAAATCGAATCGGCCATCGGACCTCTGGACTCCATCAGGAAAAACAGGAGCACGAGGAAGTCCATGGGCCATTCTGAAAGCGAGAACGACGGAGGAACGGTCCGTAGTCGAGGCAACAACAGCACGAGACATTCAACGACATCTAGAGACAGTTACGGAACTCAGCACTCCAGACACCGCCAAAGTTTAAAGGAAAAGGACGAAGCGTTACAAAAAGAACACACAATCATTGGTAAATTACAAAAGTCTTTGAATTGGAATAGAAATAAAAATAAAATGAGCTAGAAAAAAATGAAATGATTTTTGTGTTACAGAAAAGGAAAAGGCAGAGACTGAGAGCGTGAAATGGTCAGTTTACGTGGACTATTTCAAAAAAGGTACTTGGATCATGTCTATCGGAACTATTGTCTTCTATTTCTTCTTCCAGGCCTGCTCGGTGGGTGCAAACTTGTGGCTGTCTGAATGGAGCAACGAACCCATCGTCAATGGTCAGTATTTTCACATTTGAACAATTTTTCACCTCATTTTTAAATTCGTAAATTATCTTGAACCTTGAGTATCTTGAAACAAACCTTTAAAACATTTTGCTTGTTCGCCATGATCAATTTTATGGGGCTAAATTTTCAGGCACGATTCCGTCAGAGAAGCGAGACCGTTATTTGTGGGTTTACAGCGTTCTGGGGGTGGGTCAGGCAATTTTCATTTTCCTTGGCTCAACCGTTATGGCGATCAGCACTCTGAAGTCCTCCGCTGCGTTTCACTCACAAATGCTCAATCGAATTATGCGCTGCCCCATGTACTTTTTCGACATCACTCCGATCGGGCGAATTGTGAATCGTTTTGCAAAGGATGTTGACGTGGCTGATAACACTCTCCCACAAAACGTGCGCCTGTGGCTCAATTCCTTTTTCCAAGTACTCGCAACGCTCTTCATCATCAGCTACAGCACGCCCGTGTTTCTGGCCATCATCCTCCCCATCGGCGTCCTCTACTACCTCGTCCAAAAGTTCTACATTTCCACCTCCAGACAACTCAAAAGACTCGAGTCCTTGACCCGGTCACCAATCTACTCCCATTTCGGGGAAACAGTCACAGGTTAAATTCCTTTAATAGTTTACCGTATTATAAAAATGAAGAAAAATAATAAATAAAATTTTATTGAAACTTTCTTCCTTTTTTGCAAAACAAAGGGGCTCCAACAATTCGGGCGTATGGTGAACAGGATCGCTTCATCCTCGAGTCAGAGAAAAGAGTGGACTTCAACCAAATGTGTTATTATCCCTCCATGATCTCAAACAGGTTTCACATCCAAATTCAAAAACTGACCTTTGAAATGACCTATGAAATGACCTTGGAAATGACCTTTGAAATGACCTTTGAAATGACTTTTGAAGTGACCTTTGAAATGACCTATGAAATGACCTTGGAAATGACCTTTGAAATGACCTTTGAAATGACCTTTGAAATGACCTTTGAAATGACCTTTGAAATGACTTTTGAAATGACTTTTGAAGTGACCTTTGAAATGACCTTTGAAATGACCTTTGAAATGACTTTTGAAATGACCTTTGAAATGACCTTTTAAATGACCTTTGAAATGACCTTTTAAATGACATTTAAAATGACCTTTTAAATGACCTTTGAAATGACCTTTTAAATTACCTTTGAAATGACCTTTGAAATGACCAAACTAAATTTTGCTTTGCATTTTGCTTGTAGGTGGCTGTCAGTTCGACTTGAGACGATTGGAAATTTGGTTATATTTTTCGCGGCCATGTTTTCCGTTTTGGGCAAGGACAACTTGAGTCCAGGACTCGTGGGCTTGTCAATAACTTATTCGCTTCAAATCACGATGGGTTTAAATTTACTCGTGCGATGGACTTGTGAAGTCGAAACTCAAATAGTCGCTATAGAAAGACTTCAAGAATACATGGATGCGCCGCAGGAAGGTAATTTTTTATTTCAAAATTTAGCTCACGTCAAAAACTTTCAAAGTTCCAATACAATTTTTACATAAATTTTTTCAACTCTTTTAGCGGCTTGGAAAATTCCTGAAAAGGAACCAAAAAAAGAATGGCCTCAAAATGGCGTCGTCGTGTTTGAAAATTTTCAATCGAGGTATCGCGAAGGACTTGACCTGGTCCTAAAAGATGTGACATGCCGCATCGAAGGAGGTCAAAAAATTGGGATAGTTGGACGAACTGGTAAATAAAGTTTTGTCTTTTTCAATTTTCCATTTTCAACCAAATGCTTCGAGTAAAACAAACAAAATTTGATGTGAGGAAACTAATTAATTTAAAAGGAGCGGGAAAAAGTTCGTTGACTCTGGGCTTATTTCGGATTTGTGAAGCAGCAGGGGGTTCTATAACAATTGATGGAGAAGATATTGCCCATTTGGGACTGCACGACGTCAGAGGGCGACTCACGATCATTCCGCAGGTCCAGCTCAATCAAAACAACAAAACAAATTACAGTCATTTTTTGTTGTGGTAAAATAAATGTAAAACGAGCGTTTTATGGAAATTTGCAGGATCCTGTTTTGTTTTCCGGCACATTGAGAATAAATTTAGATCCATTTGAACAATATTCGGATGCGGAAATTTGGCGAGCGCTAGAGTTGTAAGCACACATTTTGATTTAATTGTACAAATCGTAAGAAATAGTCGTAATCATTTGATAATAATTATTTGCATTAAAACAGCGCGCACTTAAAATCCGTTGTTGAGGGTTTGTCCGGTGACTTGGAACACGAAATTGCGGAGGGCGGAGATAATTTGTCGATTGGTCAGAGGCAGCTGGTTTGTCTGGCACGAGCTCTTCTGAGAAAAACAAAGATTTTGGTGCTCGACGAAGCGACTGCAGGCGTGAGTTTTTTAATGTTTTGCATGCTTGATTTCTCTGCTACAACAATAATTTATAATTTGTACTTTTGAACTAAAATAAAAAATACTGGTAGGTGGATTTGGAAACGGACGATTTAATTCAAGAGACGATTCGACGAGAATTCGCAGACGCGACCGTTTTGACAATCGCTCACAGATTGAACACCATTTTGGATTCCACAAAGTAAACCCACAAATTAAATCCTTCATTTTGCTACGGGTTGGCAAGATTTGTGACATTTTCTCATGTGTAAAATGTTCCTCTTTTTTCAGAGTTTTGGTGATGGACAACGGGCTAGTGAGAGAGTTTGATAGCCCCCGAAATTTACTGCAGAACGAAAAGTCCCTCTTTTTTGACATGGCAAAAGATGCCGGCATCTCGTTTGAAAATCTCAATCCTCAATTCAAATAAAATGCATTTCTTTTTTTTAGTTATTTTCTCTTTATTCTTCATTCATCAAACTTACAACGATGTATTATTTATTATTTATTTATTATTTATTTATTATTTATTCAAACTTAAAATAAACTTTCCTCAGTACAACTACAAAAAAAATACATTTGTACTTTTGACTCACAATAAACAAAAACTAAATATTAACTATGTCATGCTTTTTCACATAGACAAACAGCAGAAAAGTCATATTATATGCATTTTTCACCTTGGATCAATTTGTTGGAGTTTGAATTTTATTTATGGGTATTCACCAAGTTCATTTTGTAGCTAAAAGAATGGTCGTGTCTACTGTCTGTTATTTATTTATGCTGTAATTATTACGATGTGAAATTCGCCGTAGGTATCGACGACTTGAAGGATCCTCTCGTGCCCTCAAACTGGTGGACAAAGGTCGATGGACCTGTTTTCTGGAAAAACGATGATGAAAATGTGTATACCACGGGTCACGGGGCTTTTACCACGTCACCAGGTACATCACCCCACATGTCACTGCTTTCCATGCAAACTTTTAATCATATGAAATGTTAGTTAAATGCTAAATGTTAAATGTGTGTAGATGGAAGCGAAACGTGGATGATTTACCACGCAGTGGACGAGGTCACCACCGACCTCATCAGTCACAGAACTACGAGGGTACAAAAACTGGACTGGAATGACGAGGACAATACGCCCAATTTCCCCCGACCTGCGGGCATATTCAGAGAACTGGAACGTCCGTCTGGAGAACCTTGAACAAACAATTTATAACAATTTAAAATTTTAAATATGAATTTAAGAGCGAGACTTGTCGCGTGTTTTTTCTTTAGTTACGAAATCCTATAGCAACAGAATTTTGCTATTGAGTAAATAATGTCTGTGTTTGCAGCAACTCTCAAAAACGTCTTTGGCCATTTCTCAGCCAACTATTAATATTTTTCCACGGGATAAAAAGGAATTAGTATTTTGAGCCCACGAACAACAACTTTTACTTTGCAACTAGCCGATCAA
>JAQGBH010005341.1:0-14556 GCA_034698265.1 Sminthurinus aureus | reverse complement strand
TCAGGAAACTGGCGAAATATTTTTGAGAATTTTTCCACGAGTTGGCCCCGTCTTTAAATATTTTTATTCGGCCCACGAATGAAATAAACCCAATAGGACTCTTTCAGTGAAGGGACAAAAAATATAAATGTAGTTGAATTTTAAATTTACACATTTGCCGAGTTTTGCTGAAAAGTTTTGTTTCTTCAGTCAAGGAACTTTTTACACATGTATCTACAAAATGTGATGACGGTTGTGGTGACTATTTGATTATTTCTTGCCGTTGGTTATACGTAAAGAGACAGGAGCTGCAGACTTGAGTGTAGATTCCACGCTGTTGGTTTTGTTTTTGGCTGTACATGCGTGCGTGTGTCCTGTGGTTGTTTTTCATGTTTATGGAAATATCCAGATTCCAGATTCAACACCAACGTCAACATCAACATCAACATCAACAATAACAGCACGCCAACTCTTCGCTCATTTACAACTTTAGAGGGATAAAACAGACAAGAACAAGAAGAAGGAAAGGAAAAGAGAGGAAGAAAAAGCACATGATATAGAGTCGAGTCAAGTGATGATCGTATCTGTTCTCCGTGTCTTTGTTACAACTGTTAACTGTAGTTGACTGTGTGTCTCCAGTCTTTGTCTTCTTTGTGTGTTTGTGTGTTCCTCTTCCTCATGGGTGTCCACATCACTTAGACTGTATATTTACATTTACATTTTCATCTCTCCCTACACATGTATCTATGAATAATATTTACTACTCCATTAATAAACAGTCGAGTTGAACAGTTGGGTGAACAGTTGAATTGAATTGCATGAGAGAGGACTTGAAAAAACAAAGGGAAAACGTAACTGATTCCAGATTCTGATTCTGGCTCGTGTCATTTCTCCTCATTTGAATGTTAATGTGATTCATAGATACGTTTGAATTTTGAATTTTGAACAAAAATATGGGCATGATTTGTTATTTTATTGTATATTATGTTATTTTGACCGGCGGTTATTAGTTTAATACATAATGTGAGTGGAATATTAAGTATAAAAAATAAAGTGTTTGTGCCTTGTGCCACGTGAGTGCGTAGATCATTGAAATATAAATATAAATATAAACATATGATTTACAAGTACAAGTGCGTTGAGTTGAAAAATGGCTGAATCAACATTGAAGCAAGCCCGAGGAATTTCCTTGAAGCAATAGCAACAAGAATCAAAACAATAGCAATTTTCCAGTATTCCAGTATTTTCAGTATTTTGCCATTTTCTACGACTATTAAACCTTTGCTTTGTTATTGTTATTGTTAATTTTACAATCTACAATCTGCACACGTGCTCCTCTTCTGTCTTCTGTCTCAAATCTCAAATTCACACTCAAATATTCTAATTTACTCATTTACATTTAGCCGATGAACGTACATTTTCCACTCATCTCCAAGAATTCCACATCTCTGCAACTTTGGAATCTACATCACATTCTGGAAAATACCAAAACTTGAACTTTGAAATTTTCAAGTTTGCCTCATGGCCCTATTTGTAATTGTGTTGTGTTGTAGATGAAATGAAGGTGCATAAAATGAATGCAAATTGAGTTTCCCCTTCTCCTTTCCCCATTTACACACGTGCATTTAGTTTATGTGCATTTTTATTATGCAAGAGGAATGAAAGGTGGAATATTCATGTTCATTGTTCATTCTGCATCGTACATTGTACTCGGTGCATATCTATGTTTACTTTGTGGTGAAAACAAGAGAATCACGATTGTGGTTTAAAAATAACGAGGATTTCTCAACTCCAATTTCCAATATTATTTGTACTACCAAAAATCCAACTACTAAAATTCGTGCTTGATTTTATTCTTGGTGATTGGTGATTTGAAATTTTAGTCTGTGGGAAAGAGGAAAAAAAGTGTTTGAAAAAATTCATGCTTTAAAATTTAAAGTGCAAAACGTCAACAGTCAACAGTGGAAAACTGGATAGCATAGGATTTAAGTGGATAGGATTAAAAGTTAAAAGTCTAAAGTAAAAGGATGAGATGTAATTCCTCTTGATACTTGTTTCTTGATTCTTGATACACTTGTCCCAGTGACTTGTGCAGCGACATATCGTGCATTGTAAATTGTGATGGTGGAAAAAGGGACGATAAAGATAAAGATGAGTGTCCGTAGTAAAAGAAGAAGGATGGCTGTTTCGGCTCTGCCCAGTTTGGTCATGTTGACATTAATTCTGCTGTGGACAAGCTTAGCCTTTGTCCCGTCCGTCTCAAGTGTCTCAAGTGTCTCAAGTCAGGACTTAAACGCGGATTTAGATTCAGACTCTCCATCAATTTTACAAGGGATAGTGGAAAAGACTGAGACGGAGGATGAGAACCAGAATGAGAGGGACAATAACAAAAGCAACAATGAAAATGAGCCTGACATCCTCGATATGACAATGACTCTCCCGATCACAAGATTTAACGAAAAACAAAAAGGGAAAGAAAACCCAGAACCAAAACCAGAACAAAAACAGGAAAAGGATCAAGAAAATGAGAAAAGAGTGAAAATCGGACGGAGTGCTAATGAGGAAACTCGTTTAGAACCAAAGGTTGAAAATATCCCTGAGATCATATCAAATGTTAAGGGCCGTTTTGAACAAGTACCAGCCTCATCATTTGCAACTAGACTTGGATTTGGATTTGGATTTGGATTGGAAACTGGAACTGGAACTGGAATTGGAACTGGAGTATCACTGGCCAAAACAAATCATCACCCCAGATTCACATCCAATTCAAAGTCTAATTCTAATTCCCATGTAAATACTCATGTCAATTCTCTCTTGTCCAGTTCCAGTGACAATGGTAATTCCACCGGAC
Source organism: Sminthurinus aureus (assembly GCA_034698265.1). NCBI lineage: Eukaryota > Metazoa > Arthropoda > Collembola > Symphypleona > Katiannidae > Sminthurinus > Sminthurinus aureus. The sequence continues at coordinate 11,726 of JAQGBH010005341.1, read as the reverse complement.
GTTCAGTTCGTTTCAGGAATTCTAGATTTCAGATTCTAAATCCGAATCCGAATCGACACACAAATGGTTCGCTGTTCAATTCTCCATCAAGATCAAGATCCTCAAGTTCATCTCCATCCCTTTCGTCCGCAGCACCAACAACAACAGCAACAACCTGTTTCAACACAAGTGTCCTGAGAAAAGCTGTATTTTCCTCACACATTGTTTTTGCTGGAAAAATTCTGGAATTAGAATTGTTGACAGATTCAGCTCCAGTTAGAAACAAAGATCCTCAGGCCTTTGGAAGAGAATCCCTGGATGAAAATACAAATTACTACGAATATAATTTGGCTAAGAGGAGAAGAAGTCATTCAGACTCCAGTTCGTCACACCGACGTTTTGACTCGGACTCCAGTTTCAATCTTCATCCTCCTTTCTCGTATAAATCCTCTCTCGTTCCGGGAGGAAATCTGCATCCGCATCCGCATCAATCTGGATCGGGATACAATGCTCGGATTTTGATAAAGACGGTTTTCAAGGGTGCTAAAAGTCTTGAAGGGAAGACTGTGAGAGTAAATATCGCAACTCCCGGTTCTGGTTCTGGTTCTGGTTCTGGTTCTGCAAGAAATTTCTTTAGTAGAAACTATGGATTTATTACGACTCAAAGTCGATGTCTCCGTAGACTTCGAGCCCTGGACACTCGAATCTTTTTCTACCTTCATAATCAATTTTCTGGAGGTGGGAGGAGTGTTGATGGCCGCTCTAGAACCGGAAAAACTGGGACCGGACGAGCCTTTAATCTCAACGCTTATCTTCACATTCACGCCAATGAGGAGGATAAGAGAAAGGATTGGAATCAAACTCTTATCCCTCTTCCGCCAACACTTTTGGTTCTGGATGCTGTCCGATCCGCTGTTAGAGGTAAGAAAAAAATTACTTTGATTTTTATACAATTTTCCCCCTCATCTTGCGCCTAAACTGAATTTGGCATTTTGCATATTAAGCTCATTTGAATTTGATTGACATGAAAGGTCAAGTGTCAAGTTGTTAAAAGTGTACACAGGTTAAGTAATTGAAATTGAAATTTTTCTCATAATATCCATCGTCTTGAGACTTGAGATTTGAGATTTGAGACGTTGTGAATAAAAAGTTTCCATATTCCATATCAAGTTGAGAAGTAGACAAATTGCAATAATTGCAATGGGATTTTAATCCCTCTACCAAAATTCACAGGGTAAAAAACCAATTTGTACAATCAGTTACATGTTTGTACATGTGACAAGTGAAAATGATACGCACACCTTCTCCCTTTTCTAACTCAAACTCAAGAACTCAAGTTTCAACTTGAACAAGAAACAAGACGAACAACGGATCTACAAGAAATGTTCATTCTTTCGCCATTTAAAAAATACCTTCCATTTATTTATTTACTAATTTATCCTCTTGTACATTGTACATTGTACACATATCCATTTCAATTTGCTTATTCTCTATAAACGCAAACACAAATACATGGAAAGTGGAAATGCTGCCAAAATTCAAATTGAAAACCAAATTCGTCTTATAAGAGTGGATTTTGTACATCGAGTCGTTGTTTGTAGTTTGTAGCTTTTAGATTGTAGATTGTGGATGCTTGTGAATTAATTTGATTTTGGTGAGATGTCAACTTGAAAGCTAGAGTCAAATCATAATAGTTGTGTGCTTCTTCATCTATCTGCATTTTTTGTAAACAAACTTGCATTGGATTATACATTGTACATTCTACAAACTGCACTGTTGTACTTGAAATTTCTGCCTTTTTTGTTCATTTTTGATCCACATCCACGTTAGAAATTTAACTCCATTAAAAGCTAAAAGACACAGAATGTCAAATGTCAAAGTCAACGTGGAAGTTTACGAGTCCTACGAATTTTCCCATTGTGAAAAATAGATGTAGATCCGTAAATTGTGGAACGTGATTTTATGCTAATGATCTGTACAAATCATCATATCATCCTCGATCCTCGATATAAAGCGCAATGAAAAACACTTCATTTTCTTATGTTTACCCTATTCAAAAAAAAACAGGATGAAAAGGAGATTTAAAAAGCGTTTTGTACTAGGAAATATTGTACAGAAATTTTATCCGGTATTTCAAGTTCTAAGTTTTAGATTCAAGATTTTAGATTCTGGATTTAAAAAGTTATTTTAAGTAAAAGTAAAAGTACCAAAATTGATTATAGTCAGAAAGTCTCAATTCTCAAGTCTAAACGGAAGCCAAAGTCAAAATCTTTGCTCAATTTTGTAACGTTGTGCGTTGTGTTTATGCAGGAATGGTGTAGGATGGAGATTTCAAGTTTTCAAAGAAGTATAAAAATACAAGTTGAAAAATGAGACGGCGTACGTAAATATCTACATGTCTACAATCTACATGCTTTGGATAGCACAAGCCTTCCATATCATCATCCGTAAAAGTTTAACAAGGATTAACAAGCCTGAATTTGATTTAGGACTATGGAATTATGGAATATTTTCTGACGTCTCCAAGCCCCACAAAAGAGCATGGAAAAAATAATCAATTTTTAACCCAAATCCGTAACAAGTCTTGAATCTTGTGATTAAATTTCTTCGGTGAATTTAAACTTTATCATATAAATAGTAAATACCAGTATAAAATTTACAGTTGACGGTACAGGATTGTTAATTAAACAATAGTCATCATCTTTGATCTTTGATATTGGTTTGAAATTTCAAGTCTCCAGTAACAATATTTTATAATTTTTGCACTTTCTTCCTCTTTCTGCTACTGTGTCTGACTTGTCAATTGAACTTGATTCTATTTTCTAATGGGAAAGCCATACTTTTGGTTTTGGTTTTTGGGATGTTTCTTCTTCATTCAAATGTTGGGTTTGTATTTTGTGTATCGAGTATGGAGTAAAATGACGCAGTCCCGCACCTTTAAGCGCTCTGCTGACACTCGAAATCTCGAAATGTTAACATGTTGAAACATTTTTACATTTTAGCTTCCAACTTAGAGATTAGGCTGTGTCAAGATGAGGATAAACTTGTGAACTTGTGAGCTTCAAGTCAGTGTTAATGCTGGTTGTTGGTTGTCGGTTGTGGGGAAGCTCGGCTGTGTTTCTGTATTTTCATTTTGAATGTATACAATTTTTTCCCTCCATTTTTTCTCAAGAGCTGTCAGTTTAATTCCTCCGTTTCTACCATCCCCACCGAACAACAACAGAAACACTGAAATCTTCAATCCACTAGTGTAGCATTGCAGCATTCAATATCTGTCTGTCCATTGCATATGGATACAAACTACAAAATACAAAATACACAAGCTGTATCAAGTTGTACGTTGTGCGTGTAAAAAGTCAAAAGTCAAAAGTAGCGGAGGGTAGAAATTTTTTCAGACGGATTTCAGCTTCCCCCTTTAACTTGATTCCCATCTTCATCTTGTTGTTTTTCCAGAATACCAGTATCAGTATCAGTATCAGCATTTGACTGCACTACTTTTTATTTCCCCGTCCGACCTCTTCAACTTGTCCAAGTCATCAAGTCATCAGGATCCATGTTGAGTGTTGAAGTGAGCACGTAATCCAGCTCGATGCTCGATACTCGATTAGCACCAACTGATCGTCTGTCAGTAACTCGCGTTTTGTTTTGTTTTGACAGAGAAATCGAAAGAGAAGCTGAAGCGCGTTGTTTAAGCAATTAAATTATGTAATGACACGTTCCCTGCGCTACAAATCACAAATCACAAACCACACGAGCCTGCAGTCTGCATTCTGTACTCCACTATTCACATCTTCACTCATGTGTTGATCCTAACAGTAAAGTAATCCAATCCAATCCAATCGAGTCTGAAATCAAATTATTTTTCTCTTTCCAGTTCCTGCAATTCCTTCATTTCCTTTTGATTATTATTTAATAAAGAATCGCTCCTGTTTGGCTTAGTTTTGGTTTAGCTTTTGGTGTTGAAAGTTGAATCAAGAAAATAAATTGCACAAGTGTATAAAATAGCCTAAGGCGGATACGCAAAAACCAAAGGTATTCAGATTTGACCATGTGTCAAGTGTCAAGTACAATAAATGTACAATGTACAATGCACGATGCTCAATGCGCAATGCTCAATGCACATTGAGAAAAGCATTGAGAGCAAAGAGTAGTTTTCCGTGTGCAGTGTGCAATTTGACTCACTTCCTCATGAGAATTTCTAAGAGTAAAATGCTGAAATGAAAAGAAGATGATTCATCAGAACAAGAGTACCTAATAATTACTGGTCTAGAATCTAGAATAGAGGATAGCTGAATTGCGTCGAGTAAATTAGCATACGAGTAATTCATCATGTCATCAAAAGAGAAGATGGGATGATGATGATGATGGTTCAAATGGACGGCTGGATGAAATAAGGCGTTTGGTATTTGGTGTTTTGTGCTGTGTCAAGGGTGTGAAAAATATAGGATGGAAATTGGAAAATGTATATTATTATCCGTGCTAAAATTGCTCAGTTTATGAAACTTTACACCTTACATTTTACTCAACTTTTTACGCTGCAACAGGTGCTTGTGCATTCTATATTATTCTATTTAAATAAATATAGACCTGGAACTAAATAAGCCAAAATTAAGAGTCCGTGTTTTGTCTCTTTCTCTCTCTATGTTTTTGTCTTTCTCTTAATAATGTGATTATGATCATGTCATGAGAGGAATAATGATCTATTTATTTGTATATTTATTACCACTATTCACCATGTATTTTCCTCATTTTTGGCCAGGGCCGTGACTCACGACTTTTTTCGACTTGTTGGACAAAGTCGTGAAAGACAAAGAGCAATATTACATATCAAGTTTCTTCAAATTTCAAGTGCATCCAAATCCATATTGAATTTGAGTTGCGAGTTTGGAGTTTGGAGATTCGAGAGTCGAGAGTCGAGAGTCAAGTACCTGCACATTTCACATTTTACACATGCATTTTGCCATGTCAATAACTGGAAGAAATATAACGTAAAAATGCGAGTCTCCCTCTCTCTACTTCGTTTTCTTTAGTTCTCATGAAATGCAGCGCCCAATTCATTTGCATATTTGCCTGTTCGTTGTTCGTTGTTCGTTGTACATTGAACATTGCACATGTATCTTTATATTCTATATATATTAAGTGCGTTATATCTAAGTCGCACATCTCTCCTTATTTAGCAACCAAGATGAAACACGATGAGACGATGTAAAAGGAAAAAAGAAATATACATGTACATTCACTGTTTTGTTGAATTGTGAATTGTGAATTGTATTGACTGCGTAGAGAATTGTATAAAATTACAGTTTTGAAAAATATTAAGAAAACCTCCTCACACAATTTTACGACTAACGACTCTTGACTTTCGACGTTCAAAGTACGACCTTTTTCATCAGGTTGAGAAGACAAAAAACAAATCAAAAAATGTCAATTTTACCCAAACCTCTGCATAAATCAGTGACAAAACTGTCTACTGTCTACTGTCTACGTGTGCAATTGAAATATAAAGTCATTATTCAATCTGGCTACTTTTGAGCTTTGAGTTTTGAGTTTTGAAGGAAAACTCAAAAGACAGAAGACAAAGGGAAAAGAACAACGTAACTGAATGATTAGATAAAAGGGGGAAAATTACATTTAGTGCTAATTGTGTCTCTTTCATTTTGGCTAAATAATGACGACTGTGAATATTGAATTGACTGTGAATTTGAATAAAGAATAAAGAACTGATCGTCATAAGTTATAACTGTCCTGCAATTTTGGATTGTGGCAGTAAACAAAAGCTTGCTGTCCATACTGTAATTTATGTTCATATCAAACCATGTTTCATGTTTCATTTCTATATTGTGTATTGAGTATCGAGTATTGAGTATTGAGAATCGAGTATCGATATTAATGTCATTATGTCAGAATCTAATAGGACTCTCGAATCTTCAATTCTATACTTGTTTATTCTCTACAATAGTAAATAGTATCATTTGAACAATAAATTATGTGTATTGTGCATTAATTTATGTCCACCATTAATTTATGCACAAGTACACAAAGATGTGTATTTAATATTTAGAAAGAAAATAAAGGAGGCGAAAAGCCGTGGATTTTAAATTCAATACAAGAAACAAAACAAAACAAGCCAAGAAAAATTTAAAGTACAAAAGAAAACAAAAGGATTCAAAATGAAAAGTGATACGATATCATTTCATTTCATATCGTTTTGTTTTGTTGTGTTTTGTTTTCCTTCATTTTCTGGGCTATCGCCTATCACGTATCAACTCGAGTCTCGAGTAAATGGGAAAACAGGATTTTTAGTCATTAACGCCTTATTGGATTTGGATTTATCTCGGAGATTTCTGATTTTTATTTATTACTTGAAAATGAAAAACGTAAAAGAAAAGAAAAATAAAAGAAATTTTTGATTGCTCAGCATTCAGCATTCAGCATAATACTAGCAATACCCCGCCACCATGTGGCGGAAAATTCCTGAAGGATTTGCTTATGGCAGTAAGCTAAATTCGAATCCCCGCCAATATTCAAACTTCCCACCAATATTCCAACCCGCGGGAACATTCAACCTAATTTTTAATGCGCAAAACGTTTTAACTACGCTTGCACATGACTGAGCTTATAAGCGCAACTTAACTGCGCAGTTTCATGTATGCACGTATATACCTTATATGCATATGTACCTGCGTGCGTACATGACCTGACCCGGGATATACCCTTAAAGGTCATCTAGTGACCTGGGTCATGGGTGCAATCATAGGGAAATGGTACATGCTCTGTCTAATGGTGCAGTTAGTTTTAACCTAGGACCTTTTTTTCGAACACTTTTCGGACACACAGACGCACAGAGTTAGTGTTTTAGAGAAGTATAAGACGCACAGAGTTAGTGTTTTAGAGAAGTATATGATTTTGGTTTGGTTTGGTCCAATATTTTACAAGAGGAAAATCCTTATACATTTAAAACGTGCCATCGAGCTTCGAGCTTCGAGTACCAAAGCAAACCAAACAGAAAGAATGCAGATCAGTTTTATGGTTTTACCGATGATACAGAAAAATTCGGTAATAAGATTTGTGTGTTTATTTTATAACTGATTAAAATGCCAGTATTTTGTGAATTACACATACAACATACAACATACACAACACGGCTGATTCAAGTACCAACGACAAAATTTCAAATTCTGTTCCGGTTTTACGCTTATCCTTATCACTTTTTACGTATCACAGATCTGAATCTGAATCTGGATCAGCAGAGTTTAGAGTTTAGAGTGGGACTGTAAAAAAACAATAACTGGAGCTGTAATTTGGACAAAAGTGGTGAGGAGGAAAAGGAGATTGTAGTTTTTTGTGTAAAAATAAAAGGGAAAGTTTTATCTTGCATTCTTTTTGTTTTTGTGGGTTTTTTACCAAGGTACTTACTTACGTTAAAAGTCGTACATAAATTTACATACATTGTATGCGTAATGTGTATTATGTAATGTGTGTAATGGAGATAGTAGATAGTGGATAGTAGATATTAGATGGAAAATCCTATGATGATCATGATCATGTTCCGGCCTTGACCCTTCATCCATCCATCCGTCTATCGTCTATCTCTGTACTGTGTGTATGTATGTCTGGTGTCTGACCATGTGTCCATCTTCATGTCCGTGGAAATATCCTAATTTGGTCACACAAACAGACGTAGAAACTTGCATATTCTCATATCACTAATTCCATGTTGAGCACGAGTAAAAGTCGAACTAAGCATTCAAAAACTTGTAATTATCTCAACTCTGACTCTGACTCTACCTCCATGAATACATGTAAAATGAATGCAGATGAATATTGTCTTGACTTGTGTCTTGTGTCTTGTGCCTTGTGCTGTCTTGTCTTGTGTTGGAAATTGGAATGATGGAATGAGCCCTGAGTCTGACTTGTGAGTCGCCGCCAAGATGATCAAATTCTTCTGGGTTTTAACAACCATCAACAACTAACATTTAAATTACACCGTACAGAGCACGCGAGCCAGTGAGCGAGCTCCAATTACGGACAGGCGGAATTCATGCATAAACATTTCCTATTGTTTTCTGCTTCATCTATTCCCTATTCCATGTCTACTTATTTTTTATTCTTTTCCTATTTTTATTGTATGCTCCAGTGTTTTTGAGCTAGAGACTAGAGACGAGAGAATTAATGATACAGGTGTAATTGGACAACTGGGTCACAGATTCAAGATTCATCTCAAATCTCGAATTATCTCCATCATTATTTTCTGTAGTGATCCATCCATTTTCTATATTTATATATACTTTGGATTGTGGTTTAGATCCTAAGAAAAAATCCATATCCATATTTTAATAGATTTGAATCAATGTTCAATAATAATTCGATTCCTCATTATCATAATAACACATGATAATTCTCCTCTTAAAATACTAGTTGGAATTAATACACAAGTGAAAAGATGCATAATATACAAACATATACACAGATACAGCACACAAGATAAGAAAACAATTTGTGTGGTTCAGTCCAGACCAAAGCAAAGGAATCGAAAATCGAATCCAATTATAGCGAGATGTATTATATTATACCGATCCCTGGATTGATAATAAATTATAAATAAATTTGAATAGACGGTCAAGTTGGAGGTCCAAAAAAGATGGAGATGGAAATGAAAATGGATGTAAATATGTACTCGTCTTGGTCTTGGTGTTTGGCTTAGATTTCACTATGTATCTTGTACAATTGGATATTGATCCAAAGTTGGAGTTGGAGTTGAATGCTGGCTTCTGTTTTCCTCCGCTTGTAATTGACTGCCATTACCCCTTAATTATCTTCTCCTCTCTTCTATTTGCATAACATTAGCCCTTCTTTATTATTATACCACTCCACTTGAAACTTGAATCATACAGATTTATGCTCAATATATAATATCCTTATATTTTAATACAACTCTCTACTCTTTACTCTCTATTTTGTATTATTTATTATTTATGCCCAGGAGAGACAAAAAAATCAAAGCTATTTATGTATCAAGTATTAATGTGTTTATAATACACATTACACACTACACAAGTATTCAAGTATTCAAGCGAGGGCTGGACCACTTTTGACTTTCTTAGTCGGACTGCAACAACGAGAACGATAAAGAGAAAGAGAAACAGTCACGACTTTTTACTCTTCTATATCGAGCATCGAGCATCGAGCATCGAGAATTGAGAATCGAGATTCGAGCTATCCGAAGAAAAATAAAAAGAGTCAAAATGAGCCCTACGCCCTTTTTCCCGAACCAGAACCAGAGTCACAGTCAGAATTGGAATTTGAATTCAAATTCCATATTAGAAACCGTTTAAATGTACATGGTACACTGATAAACAGAAATACGTGCATTGTACGTCTAGCCGATAATATACATTTACATTTGTTTTCAAGTACAGCATGCTCTGTCTCTGGGTTGCAGTTATATTTGTTTGGAGTTTGGAGTTGCACGAGTAAATTTGAATAAAATTTTAAAATACATTTTGTACATGTAGAATGTAGAATGTAGATTGGCATGAATGTGTAGTGTGTAGTGTGTAGTAAATAAAGTATTGGGCGAGTCCATAGTGAACACCACACTCGACTCGAGACTCGACTTGACTGGTAAACTGTAAGATGGTAATGGGAACGAGCTGTAATAATGCTAATGATAATGATAATAATAATGTAGGTGAATGCCTAAGCGTGGTTAAGTGCTTAGTACAAGTGTTTGTGTTTGTGTTTGTGTGTGTGGGTCGACTCTGTTTCTTTTATTTTTTCTTGAGCAGAGATGAAGATGGACGAGATGTATAAAGTTTAGATGTACTGAAGAGCTGCAGAGAGATCACCGAGGTTAATTGCATATATATTTTCTCTTCCTCCTTCTTCGTTACATCCAAATCCAAATCCAAACTTATATAATGTACCATGAACAGTCGTACAAAAGTGCACGTTTCTCTAAAGAAAGGAAACGCATGTGTAATTATGTAACGACTCGGCATTGAAATTTAAAATACTCAATTCCCATTTTCAAATATAAAATTTAAAAATATGAAAGGAGAAAAATCCGATCGATCAATAATCGATAATTTACGTTTATAAAACAGGATTTAGCAAGCTGGAATCAATTTTATCATTCATTATTCTGCTGTCTTTGTTTAGACTTGGGACTAAACAACAAGTTGTGTCAACTGTCAAGAGGTAAAATTTGTACAGTCAACAGTCAACAATTTTTTCTTATTCACAGTCCACAGTGTCAGCTTTTATATTTAATGTATTTTAGAAAGTCTAGAGTTTGGAGTCTGGAGTTCAGATCCAGTTTTCCAGTCTCTACTTTCCAGTTTTTGGTTATCTTAATAGACCCAGTGTACAAAGGTACAAAGGTACAAAGTAGAGAGAAGAAACTGTGGCAAAGATATGCTACATGTTATGTCAAGTTTGTCATTTGAGGGTTTTGTGGTCCGTGGGTGGTTTTTTGATATGCATAATCTCTGCATGTCAACATTTAAATTACATGGTCCAGCTCCTTTGTCTTTTGTCCACTGTCCCCTCTTTAAGCTACATCTTCCTCATAGCTCATTCCTCATTCCTGCATCTTTTTGATTAAAAATCCGGTCTGTCTGCTGACTTTTGTCTTCTCAACTTCATTTCCACTTTCTGATTTCTCTGGCGAGTCTTGCAGAAAGACAAAGCAAAACAAGGCAAGGCAAGAGCATTAAAAGATTTAGCTCTGGATTCTGGATTCTAGATTCTAGATTCTGGATGAATTCAAAATTCAAGAACGTGTGTAAAAAATCCAGGCAAGTAAAAAGTAATTTAGACAATAAAAACAATTAGTAAGTACATCAATACATCAAGTATCAAGTATCAAGAATTTATTAGACTTTAGACTAATGTACGATAAGAGATAATATGATATTTACATTACGCATTACATATTACGCATTTTACACAACATTGTGACTCTAACAAAAACAGAGTTATTGCGCTGGTGAATAAAGTTTCATACATAAACCGATAATTCTGTCATTACTTCAATATCATTGCTTGAGAGAAAAAACATGAAAAAAGCTCCAATTTCATTTGGACAAATATTCAATGTTCAATATTCAACATTCAACATGTGGATTTCTAATCTAGTTTTTCATGCGTCATGGACTCGTGATGAAAAACTGGAATCTAGAATCTAGAATTCAAGTCCAAGATTGACTAACTGCTAAAATACTTTATGTAAAATTACCAGTAGACTTGTAATGCTACAGAGAGGATTACAGTTGATGATTATTACGTGTAAGTGAGTTTAAGAAATGGATTTTTTCTTTCATTTGCCTCTTTATGAAGCTCAAACCTCAACACTCAAAACTCAAAACTCAAAGTTCAAAGCTGTTGGAATTGTGCATATTAATTTGGCTTCTAAATCCAACATCCGTAGTTAAAAGCCTAGTTTTGAGCTTTGAGCTTTGAGCTTAGAGTTTAGAGTTTGCCATATGTGGACACAAGTGACCAGTACAAGAAGCAAAGAGAAAAGATGGTACAAAATTTAAACATCTTGTAAAGACATTTCCTTATGCATTAAATATTAAATGCACATTGTACTTTGCATTTTCCATGTTTTGATGAAAGGAAACCTTGATGAAAATCCACAAGTTTTGAACGCATGAAAATGCATAAGGGGACTCTCAGCCGAGATCATAAAAGACAAACTTTGTTTAAAACACTTATTTTTTTATAACAAAATATGATTCTCC
>JAQGBH010005340.1:0-14563 GCA_034698265.1 Sminthurinus aureus | reverse complement strand
GAGGAAATAGAGAAAGCGAGAAAATAGAGAAAGGGAAAGGGGAGAAGGGGCAATTAAAATGTAAATGTGAGTAAATCAAATTCCTGCTCTGTATTATTATCCATCCATCCATTCATGTCTGTTTCTCTGTTTCGTCTAACCGTCGCTTACTCTGTTCACTGTTTTCCACATGCACCCTATGCATGTATTTATCATATCATAATCATTCTACACTCTACACTCACGCATCCATGTCAAGAAAATCCAAATCAGGACGAGCCAAGCCAATTCAAGTTAGGAATGGAGGATAAAGTATTCAGCCAGCAATTTATTTCCATCACATGCTCCTCCATTTACTACTTTTATTCATTCTCCTTGCTGCGTTGCTGCGTACGTGGAGATGGAATTGGTGTACAGTGTACAGCGTACAATGTACAGACTATAGACTATAGACTAGACATAACATATGTGACTGCTTAAATTTAATTCCCCATTTCAAATGTCTATTTACTCTACCTTCAGCATTCTACATTCTACATTCTAAATTCGACGTTCTGGATTCTAGATTCATTCTTCATACGAGGGCTTTGGCTGTAATTTAAGAATTTGAGATGGCTGAGATTTTCTATAAACTGCTCAACAATTCAACACTCAATGCTCAATGCTCAAGCAAACTGTAGACTGTAGACGTGGAATAGATAGACAAGGATGAAAACGGCTCTGGTTAATACCTCCAACCTTCAACGTTCAACCTTCACACTCTCCCAGTCTCAAAGTCTCAAAGGAAATCATATAGAGATTCCTCTGCTTTCACTTTCCTCTTCCTTCCTCCTTCCTCTCCTCTACAATCATCTACACTCTACACTATTCAACTTGCCTTTCTTCCTCCTCCATTTCCCGTAAAGCACGTGAATTCCTGTACCAACTATATACGAACACGCCATGTAAATTGTACACATGTGGAATCCAAAGGAAAGTGAAATCCGCATCCCAGTCCAAATTCACAGGCAGCACCTACAACCTACAACCTACAATTCTACTATTTTCACTTGTACACTCAAGGTTCTGGATTCTGGATTCTAGACTTGAAATTCCAAATTCCCAGTTGAACGCAGAATGCAGTGGAATTCAGTGGGTGTTTGGTGCGTGTATTGTATTTCATTTCCATTCCGTTCAATTTCCATGTGAGGAAATCCAAACACGTACCCAATACCGACTACGGAGTTTTGAGTACAGTAGAAAACATGGCGTGAAATAGGGATTACGGAATAGGGAAAAGGAAACGAAAGAGAAAGTAAAAGGGAAAGTGACGGCATGAGGATGATGAAGGAGCTGAGAAAAGGGAAAATGAGGTAGAGCATTAGAGTTTAGAGTTTGGAGTTAAGAGTAGACGGTGGATAAACGAGGGAAATGATTTGAAGACTCACGAGTCTCGAGATTTGAGAAGTGAGGGAGAGTGTCGCATACATAGAGAGGAATGCATAAAGATACAAAATACAAACGAAGAAAGGATTTGAATTGAGAATTGAGGCATCATAAACTGTAGTCTGTATATTGTATATTGTAGACTGTTGACTGGAGGTAAATCATTTTTAACCTCTGCAAATGTTTTTGTCTTATCTGAAATCAATCTGAAATCAATCTGACAATCTGACAAATTACACAAGTCATGAGATATCAACATGAGACGTCAAAACGTCAAAATTAGATTTATCTTGTCATTTCTCCACAAGTTTTAGCTACGCAAATCCAAAGTCAGACAGAGTCAAATTGACATAATAATTGAACCAACAATTGAGAGGCCTGATGCAACAGTCCTTGTTGTGTCACATTAGGCAAAACTCAAAACTACTACACATAATAAAAGCAGAACCATTACGCAAATCCAAATCCAAAGTCAATGCCGAGTTGCTTGACATGGGGAAAGCCAAACAGAGATAATGACCAGAAAATACCCAGTAACCAGATGGGTTTGCTTAACATAATATCCGTATTTATGTCATCAGTTTTGGTTTTGGCTGGGGTTTATTTATGGTAAAGTCAGTGGGAGACAGCAGAAGGTTGATACATATGACAGAAACAATGGTTATGTCAATAATGCCTCAGCATGTTTTTGACGAGGACTCTCGACTCTCGACTCACGAGACTCTCGACTCGAGACTAGTCAAATACAGAAAATACACAATACACAAAGTACAGATATACAGCACAGCACGTCAACTACAATTTCCAATTCCAACGTCTAGACGTACACATGGAGCTAAAAATATGGATACTAAATACACAATACGCAAGACACAAGAAATCAGCCCTGTTTTCCTCCACCCTTTTAAATTCTAAATTCTAAATTTCCCCACGTGGGATCCAAAATCCAAATGCACAAGGCACAAGCTACAGAAGGCAAATCTAATGATCTTTAATGCTGTTGCACAAAAACAAGTGGAATTTTGATTTTCTCCCTTCTTTTCCATCTCGCATCGCAACACATCAACAGAAATAATGAGCACAATATATTGTACTGCTCTCAAAGAAACAGAAGAGAACTAAGCTTGTTCATTGTTCATTGTGCATCAAACATGAAGCATCAAGCATCATAAATTATACATAATCCGCTTAACCTTTCCACCAACCAAAATAGCAACAGCAACAGTGCAGCAACAAAATTCCTAAATGAGCCCCGAAATTGTAGAAATAATGACAATGATGTCTTGTATCCTAAATTGTATGGAGAATGGAGAACAAAATAAATAGGTTGTTTACTATTTAAAAGGGGGGTCAAAATCAAAGTAGCAATCCAAATACAAATACAAATAGAAATCAAAGTCTAAATTGACATTGATTAAAATAATTAGCTCTAGATTCTAGATTTCAAACTTGAAACTTGAAACTCGAGCCTATTTACGTCACAGAATCTAATTGCATCATCCAACTTTTTGGTGTATTATGCTTGTTAAAAGCGAACAGGTACTGGAAACTGGAAACTGGAAACTCGTGTGATATCATTTGGTAATTGATATAGAGACAGATAATGGCACAATCCTGATGAAAATCCATGATGAGATAATAACCGAGAATTATTTTTGGACAAGAAACAAGAGGACTTTGCCCTGCTCCATCCATTTCCCTCCATTCCTCTTTATTTAGTATTTAGTATTTGCTCTTCCCCGTTCCCCGTTCCCTGTTTACTTTGTACACACAACACACAACACACAACGGGAACGGGGTAATCATCCACTTGACTTGAATTGGAAATGAAATATTGAATAAGTACTTATAAGTTGTTCCACTTTAGATTCTAGTTTATTCAGAGTTGGAGTTGGAGTTTGGTTTGGTTTGGGTTAAAACAAACAAACAGCAAGCTGACTCGACGCTCATCCACTTGCTAACTTTCCTTCATAACTTAATACTTGATACTAAAATCTCTCTTCCTCTTTCTCTTTGTGTATTCGCTACTCCAGGACAACTAATCAACTGGATACACAATACAAAATACAAAATACAAAATACACTCGTCTAGAATTATAGAATATAGAATTAAAACAGTAAATAATATTAAATGTCAAGGTTTCCGCTCTTACCTGGAATCTCGAGTCTCGAATCTGGCATTTGGCATTTTGAATTATTTAATCAACTCATGTCTTACGTACATATTATCCAATAGAACTTGATTAAACACATTAAACTTTTATTACTTTTACTACTTTTACTCAAGGCTCAAAAGTCAAAGCCAGAAATTCATATTTATAATTTATAAATCCTATAATACTCACATACAGCAACTCAAACTTTACTTTCCCTTTGAGCATTTCAAGACGGAGAAAGCAGAAAATTATAAACTGCATCGACAATTGACAATGAACAATTGAAAATTGACAAAAGACAAAATGTTTCTGTTCTTGAGAAATTATACAAAATGATACAACTAAAAATGTCATTTTCCTTGATGACACTCGACAACACTCGACAATTTTAAGCAGGAAGAAAAGTGTAATTGAGGGGGATGGTAAGTTGAAAAATTGATGCATCCAGTTGCATCCGGCACGTGCGGAAATGCATTGTTACATCTTGTGCACCGTCAATGGTCAATAAGAAATCAATAGTCTCAAATCTCAAGTCCAAAGTCTCAAGCCAATGCCAACAGTCTCAGGTTTTTGGCCCGAGCTAAAATAAACTGAACTGAGCTTGTTTTGGCTTGAGACAAAATTAGAAAAGTCGAGTGATTCCCAAGAGGCAAAAGCATTGCAGTCCACATTCCACATTCTACAATCTACAATCTACAAGGACAAGGGCAAAGAGGCAGAGAGACATAATATAATAAAGCGAAAGAATGAAAATGCATGGACGCACTTTCACCTTTACTTTCACTTTTGCTCCTTTCATTTCCACTAAAACCAATAGTCACCAGCGTGACAGGTGGCCGCTCACTTGACAATTGACAATCGACAGTGGACAGTCACAATATTGACAAAAGAATTCCACCCGTTTTTTTCAAGGAAAGCAGAGAAAAGTAAACAGAGAGAAAGAAGGGATGACCGTTAAGGTTGACATTGACATTGACATTGACTTTGTGATGACACGCTGTTGCATTATGTAACATGTTTTATATCCTAGACTCTAGACTCTAGAAGAGAGTAATGAAACTGGTCAAAAGCAAACAGACCAGCGGAGAAAATGCTACTGATGCTCTTACTCTATTATTATTATTATTATTATTGTTATTTTTACTCACCGAGTCCGTAGCCAATATCCATGGTGAAGGAGTTGGCTCCTTCAATTTTGTCTGTCAGTTGTCCCAATCCACCCGTCAAAATGTTTTTATCACTACCCTTACTCTTGCTCTTTCCACTTTCACTTTCACTCTCACTGTGGTCAAAACCATTGCCATTGCCATTGTCGTCTCTACTTTCGACTTCCGAGTCTCGATCTGGATCTGGATCAAATGGGTCAGCACCAGTTCCAGTTCCAGTACGGTCCATTTGACTAGTGTCACTGTCACTCACGTGGTCACTATTGTTTTCATGATCATTATCATTGTGACTATCTGTATCACTATCCGTATGGGTATGGGGATTATGGGGATTATGAAAAATATTGACATTGTTATTGTTCTGATGATTGTTGTGATGATGACCATGACCATTGCCATGGTTCTGCATGGACATTGACATTGACATGGGCATGGACAGCTGGGGATGATGAGGGAGGAGGATTTGCTGCTCACTGTCCGTTAGCAGACCAACTCTGCGGTTCCACTTGCTCCCGGAACCGTCATAAGATTCGTCCTGGAGGGAAATCCCTTCCAGGAAAACGTCACCCTGCTCCATCCTGTACTGGATCACATCATCTGCAAAACAACAGAATAAAACAGAATAGAATATAATAGACAAATAACCAAGGGTTTTTAATTTTACATCCTTTTTAGCAACCGTTTATAATTGGTCCTTTACATGTCTCTTGAATTGAATTTCTCAATTGTGTAATTGCTCAATTCCCCAAGGGGCTGACAATGAGCGTCTCAACTTTCTCAATGTCTCAAATGTTCAAATGTCTCAAGTTTTCACTCACTGATGAAGCTCTTTAGCCCCAAAGATGATAATAATCATGATGATGATGATCCCTGATGACATTCAGACGCTCCAGAGTCCAGAGTCCCTAAGATCCACTTTCTCTTCCTTTCTCTATTATTTTGTCCTCCGCCTGCATTTTATTTCCTACCATTTCCTAAGATTCTGGATTCTGGATTCTGGAGTCATCCCAAAACCTCATTAGTAATGTCATTGTCATTCCCATTGTCATTTTCATTACCACCATCTCCATCTTCCATCGTCATCATCATTACCATGAGCAAAGTAGCAGGCACGAGAGCAAGTGAGTGAAGAGAACAAAGCGGAGGCGCGGATCATTACACAATTTGAATGACAAAGTCCACACAAAGTCCACACAAGTCAGAGTGTAGAGTGTACAGTTTTCACATTAAGATGAGGAAATGGGATGCATTTTAGCTGCATTTAATTGCATCTTCCATCCGTTGTTCTGTTTTGTTTGTTTTGTTTTTCTTTGTTCATGTCTCAATTGGCTCTTGTGTCAGTTCAATTGTCAATTGTATTTTACTACAGCTTTCTTTGTTTCGAGTTTTGGGCTTTGAGTTTTGAGAGCGATGCCAATGCCAAAAGAATGGGAAGAATGGAAAGGGACAGACTATAATTCTAGTTTAAAAATTGTCTTGAACAGGAAAATATTATTATTATTATTTATTGTTCAAATTCAAAATTCAAAATTCATTTGCATATGAAAAGACAAAGAACGAGCACGAGCTGTGCTGCTTCAGCTTGAGCATTGCTGAAACACTGTAACTGTAACTGTAAATTGTAAATTGTAAGTTGTAGGTTTACAGTTTCCATGTAATTTATGGTGAAGGATTGTGAACATGTGGAACTTGGGATTTGAATTGTGATGCAGATTGATCATTGATCATTGATCTTTCAGATTCAAGATTCAAAACACCCAAAAACTCCTGTTATTTTGGCTGTTTCGAGTTTCGAGTTTCAAGGCAGAGAAAGAGACGAGGTCATGAGGTTTCTGGATTCTAGATTCTAGATTCAGAATGCATACATAAATAAATGGAGCAGAATGCTCTGTAGAAGAAAAATGTGTTTGGTAGACATGGAAAAATAGCCGTGGGATTTCAAGGTGTATTCTAGAATTCTAGTGGGAATTCTAGATCTAGATTCCCGTCGTTTCCCTGGATAACTTTGAATGCTAAATTGTAAATGGGTCAGGAGGTTTGGAGAATGGAGAATAGAAAATAGAAAGTGGAGAATGGGAGAAGACACCGTTGACTATCACGTGCATGTATTATCCTCGCATGACATGACATGACATGCATAATGTACGATCGTGCTGTAGCCCATTCAATCCCAACAGAATCGACCATCGAGCATCTATTCGCTATTCGCTATCCGCTTTTCACTGCTCGATCGAAAGGCTCGAATTCGAAAAGGTTGGAAAGGTGGGAGAGAAGGAAAATCCATAGATTGGTATGCGAATCCAATTTCAAATATGTTCTCAGGTTCTCTCCAATTTCCATATTCCATACGCAAGTAGCAAAGCAGACCAGACCAAAACGGATACGAATACGCCGTACGTTTTTTCGTGGTGCGTAGATTCATTCTGGGAAGGAAATGGGAAATGGCAAATGGCAAATGGAGAAAGGTAACTTGAGACTTGAGACTTGAGACAGGTTTTTCCACGCTCCTCACCTCTGTCCATCAGCCTTGTGATTTCTGCTTTCTGCGTTCTGCGTTCCGCTTTGTATTTTCTATTTTCTATTTTCTGCTTTGTGTGTCTGGGCACATTTATTTTCTTTTTGTAATATTTATGTGCAAACATTGTGCTCACTCTGAGTTGTTCAATACATAATACACAATACACACTATACAATACACATTTCCCACAACTTGGATTCCGATTCCGATTGGCACGATTGGACACGAGACACAAGACACGAGACTCGAGACAGGAGAAAAGAGGGAAAGAAAACTCTTTTATTGATTTGTAATCTTACAATTACGAGTTTGGAACCTCATGTGTGTGACCACCAGAACCAGAACCAGAACCAAACAATAACCCAGTCGCGCCAAAATTCCCGGAATTTCCACTACATTTTCTCAGTACATTTTGTCTCCGTCTTTTTAAATCAATAATTGACTCATTTTTTCATCTTTCCAGTTTTTATACGAGTTTTACCTTTCAACTGGAACAGGAAAAAAAACAAGAAAAGAAACTGCACACGACGTTTTGTAAGGGAAACGATTTGGATTTGGATTTGGCCTCGACTTCAACGCCGGAGTTTTCGAGTTGAATGTGTATTGTGTATTGTATATTTTGCAATCCACTTGAAACTTGAATCAAGTGAAACGGAATCGGAATCGGAATCGAAATTTTGGCAGTTGTAAAAATGGCAAAATAAATGGAGAGGGAAAACATGATGTGATTTTTCTAGACTAAATTTTACATTCTTTTCTTTTGATTCTGGCTGTGGATCTGGGGTTTGTCAATTGTCAATCTCAGAAGAGAGGACAAAGATGGGATAAAACACAAACACATGTTTTTATAGATGATCAAGTCAAAACTCAAAGAAAGTCGATCGATTCCATTTTATGTTTATGTTTTGTGAGTGGCTGAAAAACAGGAAAATCGAGATGACAATTCCACTTGATCTCAAATCCAAGTCCTACTCCAACCTCAACTCCGTTTCAAAAACAAGAAACAATCAGACCCAAAAAACAGGCCGAGGAACAGAATCATTTAATGAAATGAACAGTCAACATTCAATTTTATTTCCCTCTTTTTCTTATTCTTCTTGTTGCAAGTCGGAGAAACATAAAATGTGTCGAATTTTTATGATGAAACAAGTCCAGATCTGATTCTGAAATGTCCATTACCTTTTGTCTTGACTCTTGACTCTTGACTCTTATGACTTGAACTGGAGAAACAATTCAGAATGTGGAATGTAGAAAACGTTGAACTGGGGGAAAGTTAAAAATGGATAATCATAAAAGCTGAGACTTGAAAAGTTGCTAAGAAATAAAAGAAACGTAAACTACTAAAAAAAACAAAAAAAAACAACAACAGAAATACATAAGAGAAAAATGTACTTGAGTAAAAAAATTTAAACAACTGAGCTTCTTGTTGAATCTGAACCATCAGTAATAATGTTCTACTGTCTACTGGACTTTTACCATTTCACAAAAACAGGGCAATGATCATCATGTTCAATGTTCAATGCTCATGTTTTTGATGACATACTCAAAACTCAATACTCAATACTCAATACTCGATCCGCTCATGAAGAAATGGAAATCACAAAGTACGGCCCATCTGCAAACTCGCTCATTTAATCCAAGGCTATCGAATCTCGAATCTCGAATGTCGAAAACACTCTGATTTTATTTCCTTGCTTCAGTTTTCCTTCACGACAGTTTTACTCCTTACGTCTTACGTATTAAGCAGATGATACGGTTATTGTTTACGTCTTATTACTATTCCCACTGTCATTAAGATTACGACTACGATTAGGATTCCGATTTGGGCGATAAAATCGGAGAGATTATCCGCAACAAGTTTTTAGTCCATCAACTTTTATGCCACTGCGAGTTAATAATTCACCTCGACATTCGATATAAAAAATTCGAGACATTCTATAGAAAAATGGATTCGATCAAGATTTTTAGCTTTGGACGCGGACGCAGATTTTTTGGATAGTTGAAATCAAGTAAATAATTTTCTTGAGCAAATTGAATTGAATTGAATTGAATTGAATTAGTAGAGTTTGTAGTTTGTAGTTTGTAGTTTGTAGAGTTTGGTGATTTGAATCAACTGGATTAGAAATGTCCATTTGAGATCCATTTGATGACTCACGTCAATTAACTGCTCCAAAATACTGTACATGTACAATTTATTTAGTGTTTACAGTGTAGTGTATATGCATGGTACATAAATGGAAGAGACAGTAAACTGTTGATCAGCATGACAGTTTAGAATTGTTAATTTGTTGACAGTTGACAGTGTGCAGTGTCGATTCTAGATTCTAGATTGTACAAGATTGACTAATTTGTTTGTTTTTACTATTAATGTAGCTCCTCGTTTATTTCGTACCATAAAATATAAACAACTCATCAAAAGACATGTAAATGATTGGGATTGGATTTCTATGGCAATTTCTATGGTACATGTTGTTAGTCTGATCAATTTAAATTATTGCTGTTAGGTTTTCTTGGTACTTTGACTTACTTTGCCAGGTGCATCCGAGGAGCTCCAGTCTGAGACAGACAGTCCGCCTGTGATTTGAATATGGGAGGATTCGAACTTTCCTAGCAATTATCGGCGGTCTCAACTTATTTGTCACGATCGTCGACGTATCCGAATTCCCCGGGAGTACCTGCAATTGAAAAAAAAAGAAGACAGTTGCATTAATTATTTAGTTATTTACTCAAGTTTTTTCACCTTTTAAACTGGATAACTGATAAAAATCTTGGGCGATCAATAAACAATATTCAATATTCAATATTCAAAAGTTTTGTAAAATGCAAAATGTTTTGATTTATATGGAATTCTCTCTTCTTCTCTTTACTGCCGTTTCCTTGGAAGAAAATTCATAGTTCTAATTCCAGTTTTGAGCGGTGTAAACTACACTTGTAAAATTATTTCCAGTCTCGGTTCAACCAAGTAATTACTACGTTTTACTTTCTACTTTGTGCTTGTTAGATTGGACAATGAAATAGGAAGGGAATTATGCAGCCGCCTTCTCTTCTTGAAGCCAAGGAATCCAACCAGTGTCTTGATATGATATCAAATATCAAGCATTGGCCATTAAGCATAAAGCCCATCTCCAAAACAAATTTCAATCAGTTCAAGGTCAAGAGTCAAGAGTAGGCGAGTGGGAAAGTCGACGAGTTGAGGAGTCGTGTCGTAAAGAGCTGCTGGAATTGACGGATGAGTTGTGAAAGATCAGCTGTTGACATTTTACATCTGCTACATTTGGAGTTCACTTTAACTGACTCTTTGCTCTGGCGCTGGCTCTGCCTTTGGTTCTGGGTTCAGAAGATGGACAAATGGATGGGGAAGGAGAAGAGGCGAGTGAAAACTCCCAGTTCTTTGTAGAATCAAGAGGACATTAATGGCGATAAAAAGAGAAAAGAGGAGTCGGATTTGGACTTGGAGGAAGTGAAAGTAAGTGTTATACTTACATAAAAAAAAGAATAGATAAGGATGAGGACTAAAATAAAAGAGTGGAGAGCAGAGATTTCTTTTGTGCATACGCCGGAAGTGTAGTGGAGACTGTAGCCGGAGCTCGGAGTCTGGAGACTGGAGACTGGAGACTGGAGACTGGAGAGAAGAGGAGGATAAATGAGAAGAGACATACCAAATACAGACCAATACACTTACACTCAGACGTGCACCCACTTCTACTTCTAGTTCTGGTTCTAGTTCTAGTTCTAGTGCGGGTGCAATGTGACATCCATTTTCCTGGGATGTGGGGATTCTTAATGGGAATTTTATTGCCCGACCTCCCATCTTTTCCCCTCTATTATGGAATTATGGATTACAGTCTTAGTGCTTACTTTCAGATCATGTACACTGTACACTGTACATCGAATGCCTATATATTATTATGTAGTTCCAAATGCTGGTTGAAACCGAACGGAACCACATGGAGGAGGCTATCATTGTGTTAGAATCTAGAATCCAATCCAATCTTTGTTTCATCACCATTTCTCCAATGGATATTGCCATAACATCAGCATCAGCATCAGCATCAGCTTTAGGGCAGTGTACAATGAACAATGAACATATTTGGTATATTTGGTATTTTCCCTTACTACACGTTGCAAGTTGACGACAGTACCATTGTCCTTCACGTTCTCGTTGTCTTTGGCTTTGTCTTTGTCCTCCAGCAGGATTTTCATCCAACCCGGAAATAAATTAGAGACATTCGTCTCCATTCCTTATACGCCGACTTTCTCCAGACTCTAAACTTTCCCTTCGATATCAGTAGTTTTTCCTCTACATTTTTTATTCTTCAATGTTCATTGTCCTCCTCTGTCTCTCTCTCTCTGCCTCTCTCTCTGCTATTACAGCTGCATCCACACTTTAACTTTTAAAATATTAGTAGGTGAGAATAAAGAACAAGAAAATGAAGGTTGAAGGCGACTTACAGTTTTCCCGTCGAACCGGTAGTATTTTCTCCAGACATCTGACTTTACACTATCACCCGCACCGCTTATTTCGGCTCCGGATTTGGCTCCGGCTCCAGCTTTCACCTCCGTTTCAAACCCATCTCTCCAATACTCAAGCTCAAATTCCTCAGTGTACTCCTGCCCAAGTCCCTTGGCCCATCTCCCTTGGATTTGAATCCCACTGATGAGCTGCGTCTCATTGAACGACACCTAAAACCAAACACCAGAACCAGAAACAACCACAATTACAATTAGAATTAGAATCAGACAAGTCAAAATTTATCTCCTTTCTCCCCACATGTACAGTGGGAGTAAAACATTCATCTTAAACAGGAAATTTTCAAAGAAATTTCCCAGGGTATCCAAACTGGTTCTGAATTCTGGATCCGATCAAAGTGGAGAAAATTGAATTTGAAATTGAAACTAAAAAAGAAACTGATCTGGAACTGGAAATGGGGAAAAAAATAGAAATAGATCAGCTTCTTTGGCTCCCATAATTCAATCCAGAATCCAGCCAATGTAATATGTAAGGACAAAGTGGCTTCGTATTTCACTCTGCCCGAAATTTCCACAAAATTGTCATCTTGGGAGGTATGAGGTGTTAAAAGTATGTAGAATGTAAAATGTTGTACGTTTTACATTATGGGAACTTTAATTTTGGGATCTCTGTGTGAATGACGAATGAAATTCAATTTTCAATTCACCATGCACAAACGAATTGGTGTCGGTTAATAATAAATGGATATTGGAGAAAAAGTATAGGTGTGTTCCTACCTCGAGCCACTCTCTCACGCCGGTTGCAATGGGTTCCTTCGGGCACCACGCCTGGCTCTCTGAGTTGAGTCTGCAATAAATTATGAGAAGGAAAAAAATGAATGAAACAATCGGATTCCAATTCAAATAGTGATGAATTACACAGCACAGGTTAAATAGAAAATAGAAACGCCATTGATTATTGATTTATAAGCCAAGGGTATAAAAGAGAGGTACATCCTGCATTGAGCATTGAGCATTGAGCATTGAGAATTGAGCACAGGTAGCACGCGCTTTCGATTCCCGCTTCATCTCAACACTCAACACTCTAGATTCTAGATTCAACATACAATAAATTAGGTTTGGGGAAATTCTCACACTCTGTTTAATCTTGTGATAAAAATACTATCAGGGGAAATCTATTTACTCAAACATTCTAGATTCTGGATTCTAGATTCTAGATATTTTCCCTTGCTCTATTTCATTTTTTCCAGTAGGTGATGAAAATTTAATTCTTTTACTATTGATCTTGAAATTGTGTAGCAATTTTTTGATCCATCTTCATAAAATACGTTCTACATTTACAGGTTCACCTTGTATAATGTACAATGTACAATGTGCAACTTACAAACATTTACCTCTTTACTACACATTGTGAAAAAAGGCAATTTGTTTTTTGCAGATATTCAAATTTCGAAAAATATTTGAGAAATTTACCTAGTTTATACGTGCTACAAAATCACAACTAATGCCAATGCCAATGCCAATGCCAATAAGTTTGTATTAGTGTGGATTTAAACTTTAAACATAAGTCCATTTTATTTTTCCGGACCAACTTTCTCTTCCTTACTTTCACTTTCACTTTCACTTTACTTTTACTTTTGTCCATCGTCCATCTGTTGTGCATTAAGGAAGGAAAAGGAAAGGATATCATGGAAACAACTTTCTCCATACCGACTTTCTCTAGAGTGATACTTTTTTAAGTCTCAAGCCTCTAATACTTGCGCTTTACTTGTATTTGTATTTAGGAGAGTGAGCAGGAGGGAAAAGTGATATTGGGATTAAGATGGGATTGCAAGTAGATATTAGATGGGATCTTTGGATTCTTTGGATAGATATGTTATTGAGCTGTGCAGCTCAGCCTGCAGTTTGCACAATACCCAACACACAACACGCAGTACACAAGGACAGAGAACGTAAGGAGAAAGTCGTAGTAAACTTTCTCCCTCTAATTGGGATACTAATCAATTAAGACCCACACAGGAATAACGTAGAGCGCAAAGTGAACAGGGAACGGCCAATAAAGACACTGACACGGTTACAGAAACAGAGTCGTAGTTAAACTTCAGGCCAAAGCCAAAGTCAATTCCAATACCAAAGCCAAGCCTCAAGTTGCAGTCCAAGAATCCTCCAAAAAGGACTTTGCCATTTCATTAGCTGTATACTGGAGGTCTACTATCTACTGCATGTTGTATGTTGGATGTAATAAGTACAAGTTGCAAGATATTTTCCCATTTGTTCATGTACCTGAATCCAAACCTATGTAAACCTCAACCACGCTGCACTGGACACTGGGCGACTGGACTGCCTTAATTGCCCGAGTAATTACACAAATTGCATTCAATTACTCCCCAAATAAATCCATTCAATTCAATTGAGCTACACAGTTTATCCATTGAAAATTGAAAAATGAGGGACATATGCATTAGATTTGCTGCTCATTTTCAATTCGAGATTGCACAACTGTTAAAATGGGCATCGGACATGGGATTTCAAATTCCGCCCAATGTTCAATGACAATTTCAATGTCGATGCTCAGTTCCTCTTGTTGTTGTCTGATGGGTTGAACGTTGACATGTGTTCAATTTCCCATCTACGCTTTATATCAATATCAAGCGGGCATTTGAAATGGCATGTCAACTACATCCGCCCATGGTATATATATATGGTGAGGGGATAATGAATGTCAAAGGCAGACTTCTCTTGATATTTTTGCTCTCTCTTTCAATCCCGATCCCAAAATGCACAATCTAAGCTTCAAAAACAATAGAGAATAGGTAGTCACATGGTAGTTGAAATTGTAGGTGAAATCC
>JAQGBH010005339.1:0-14564 GCA_034698265.1 Sminthurinus aureus | reverse complement strand
TTTAATTTATATAATGAAAATATGATTTATTTTTATATAAAGCTAAAATTAAGTTGTAACACAAACTGACCAAACCCGATTTTGTTTTCACAGGAGCAGCAACAAGAAATCATCTTGGAAGCTCGTAATAAATTGCTCGCATTACATCATAAGGTTAGTCTTAAAATATTGGATTAGTAATAAAAAATTTTAATAATGCCACAACAAATAATACTACATACTAGAGACAACAAACTAAGTTTAATTTCTATTATTTTTGGTTCCGTTTTTGTTTTTAGTATGGTCCTGTATCACATGATATTCTCAAAAATGTTTTTCAACATTGTTATCAGCTAGTTAATGGTGTTGTTCAGAAAATTTAAATTACTGATTCAATTTTAGAAGCAGATAGACTTTTAAAATCCAGAAATGTCTCCAGGACCGTGTTATCTTCTTTATATAAACAAGATGGTTTAGACAATGAGTATTTAAATTATGATAAAGAAGACAATGACGATAATGATGCTCAAAAACGGTCTAGCGATGGAAATACGGTTAATGAAGAAGGTAAAACGATTGATTATTATAAAGTCAGAGTCGTTGAACATTAAATATACTGTAATGCTCTGTAAAATTAAAAAAGTTGTGGTTAACGTGAGCAATTATTGTTACACAGGACTTCACCTTGTGTTTCTGTACAAGTGGCGGTTACCAAACGGGTAGGCGTTAGTTTCAATATGCTTCACATCGCTGCTTGATATGTACAAAGTTATATACTTGAATTACCACCAAGTTTTGAAATGTGGTGGATGCTGGTTCATCTGCATCACCCTTACAAAATTTGGTTGTTTAAACTATACCTATTATTACGTATTACGAATTACGAGTATTAATAATTGTTAATTTTTATTAACTATAGATACAAGTATTGTAGTACTCGGTGACATTCCACTACAAACAAATCAGGCTCACGATCTGAGTATCACAGGCTTTGTTGTTTTATTGATATTTGATTCGTTTATGTCCTTGTTTTTTGCTTAGGATGGAGAACCGATAATTGAAGCAAGCTCCTTCACACCCTTGTTCATTACCAAGGGAGCATAAACGGCACGATACTTTAAATGGTCTCTTGTTGATATCCTACGAAATGAAACCAACTATCAACTAAGAGAGTATGCCGAACTTCTTCAGAATTAGATCAACTTCAAAAATCCAAATTGTTATCAGCAGTTGGAGAGTTTTTTATGTATAATGCACTTAATTTTAACACATCTTATTTATATGCATTCCAGCAAGTTGCATTCTTCTGCCAAGGACCAGCAGTAAAGTACAGTACAGGAAAAGGTTTAACAAAATTGAACAAAAATTTTTGAAATGCTTACGTTTTCAATAACCAGCAGGTAATTTCCACACTTTATTACCAAAATTTCTAAAAAAAATTATTATTTTAAAGGATTCTTTTGCAGTGCTGTGTAATTTGTGTACTTTTAAAGGACGCTCACGAGTTTTTGTGCAACATTTTGGACTGGGCTCAGTTTTCCTCAGAAAAGGTGAGTATTTTCTTACTTTTACTTTATTTTGTAGTTTGAATTTAAGAAAAAATATCCGTCTACACAAAATGCCATAACAATCAAATGTCTTTTTGTGATTTAATGACACAGCCACAGTGCAGTGTGCAGTTGAACTGGGAAGCAGCACTACCTGTCAGAAATGCAAAATCATGGTACGAGCAGAAAACAATCAAGTGCAAACTCTTTGTTTCTTTCTAACCATTTCAAATCAAATCATACACATTGTATTAACCATTAGTTTTATTCATTTTAAAAAATATTCCGTACAAATATAATATTTTATAAAATTTGAGTAATATTTACAAAAATTGTGAACATCCTTCATTCTTTTTACTGTTGAATTATTTAAAACAATAAATTCATAATAAAAAATAAAAAACATTAGTATTGGCACTTTTACAGTTGATTAATTGAATCTGTAATTCTATTGTAAATCTCAACAAAGGAAGGTCGCTCTCCCGGATTTTCTTGCCAACAATCCAGCATCAACTCGTATCTATGAAAATATCGTACCATAGAAAATCAGTAAAAAATTAAAATCAATGCATAAAACTTTCAAGCGTCAAGAGATGGCGTAGTCAACGTTGTGACTTGAGCTGAAAATAATGTACAATTTCTTACATGTC
The DNA here is from genome assembly GCA_034698265.1 of Sminthurinus aureus. Classification (NCBI taxonomy): domain Eukaryota; kingdom Metazoa; phylum Arthropoda; class Collembola; order Symphypleona; family Katiannidae; genus Sminthurinus; species Sminthurinus aureus. Next base: position 12,388 of record JAQGBH010005339.1, on the reverse strand, counting down.
TTCTTTATACATCGTGGGTGGAGGGAGTCTTCTTCCCTTTGAAATGTCATGAAGAAACTCGAGATTAAACTCCTCATAGATGTCACCGTAAGGTTCATCACCCAGACTCATAATTTCCCACAAGAGGACACCAAAAGCCCAAACATCGGACTGGATTGAAAATTTAAATTTTTTCAACGATTCCAATGCCAACCACCGGAACGGCAATTTGCCTTCATTTTTTACTATGTATTCAGAATTTTGAAAGAGTTGTGACGAGAGGATTGACGAGAGTCCAAAATCACTGATCCTCACATCAAAATTTTCACTGAGTAAAATGTTACGGGCTGCCACATCTCCGTGCACTACCTGTTCAAAAAACATGAATTTATCCACAAATTTTGATTAGAGATTTCGAGAAGGAAATTTATAACAAAACAAAAACCTTTGATTTTTTTGACACACTTTTTTCTCCGTCAAATATTTCATGCCGTTTGCAATTTTTTGGGCAATTGACAAAAGTAGGGAAAATGACAGTCCTTTTCGTTCATCCGATTCTTCAATGACTGGATTCGTTACGCTGATTTAAAAACAAGTAGAAAAATGTAAATTAATTAAAATTAATCAAAATTTTGATATTTCGGCAGTTTTTTGAAAAAAATTTGTCTTTGAAAATTCTTACGAGTTTCTATGGAGATTAAGGGAGACGTAAGCGGATCTTAATCCATTTCTTGATAGGGTGACCTTTTTATGCTTCATTAAATAATTTTTCAAATTTCCCAGGGAACAAATTTCAAAAACTGCCCATGCTTCTCCTATTTGATTTAACATAAATAAAATTTTAATGACCTCAATTTAGAAATTAGAACATTTAAAACGAAATTTAAAAAACATTTGAAAATCTAGGAAATTGTTTGAATAGCAAATCAATACCTTGTTTCATATTTGTTGTACAGGCGGCGAGAAGTGGGAGGACATTTGGATGTTGCCCCAGATTGAGATACGCCATGATTTTGATCTCGTAGAGAAACGCCCAAAAAATTTCTGAATCGACATCAGATTTACAGGTTTTGATCGCCACTTTCTTCCTCATTTTGTTTCGTTTACCAGTGTTCCACTGGATGAAATTAAGGCAAACTCGCGAGTATTTGTAATGGAGAATTTGTCCTTCGTAAACAATTCCAAATTCTCCACTACCCAAAATTTTTGACTCATCTGAAAAATCACCAGGAAAAATATGAAACCATTGAAATAAAATTTGTTTATGGCAAACATTCTGGGTTTTTTTAATTGATTCTTGTTACCGATTTGAATGAGATGCCTTGGAATTTCATATTTTTTATCATAGGGAAGTCGATAAATTTGCGTGTGACTTTCCTCTTGATTTCCATTTTCAGCTGTGGATTCGGATTCGGAAACACCATGTGAAAACCGATGGATTTGAACTTCGGTCATTTTTGGATTTTTTCGGGATCTTCCACAGAAAATTCGAAGGAAGGCCAAAAGAAAAATCATGAGCAGGACAAGAGTAGCAATAAAAACCAAATACATTGGATTTAGTGAGCTGCCATCTTCTGGTTCATTTTGAGACTCTTTAAACAACGGAAAAAATGAAACCCTAATTATTAGATATTTTGGATGACAATTTTCACAAAATCTTAATTCAAAAAAATTTAACATTCAACTTACTGCTGGATACTTTGAGCTCTTTTTTTGCCGTTTTCCAGGAATTTGATTGCCAGATTGCACTGGTGCAAGAAATTTCTACGTCATCCAGCGAAAAAATGAAGGAGTGACATGAAGCTTTCATTAGACCATCTTGAAGGTTTTGATCTCTAAACACTATCAAAAGTAACAAGAATCAAGAATCAAAGATCAAGGATCTAGAAGCGGGTCAAGTTTTTACAAAACATTTTTGCATAAAAATATCTTTGTTTTATTTTCTCACCTTTGACCGTCGTTCCGTCTCTGTACTTTTTATACCAGATCGTCGGGCTTAGGTTAATTGAAGTTCCCAAGTAGCAACAAAAGTTGTATGAAGTTCCGTGGATGTAAGAATCTCGGTTGCTCTGATCAACGTCTTCAAGGTGAATAAAACGCTCATCCTCAATTGTGTCATAAGGAATCGTTTCCCACTCTGAAAATTTTTCAAACAACTTAAACTCCCCAAAATAAACATGACTTTTTTGGGGGTAGCGCAGCTTTGTAAGCAACATAACATCCGTCTGTTTGTCTTGGGGCAAAGTAAGATTCCATTAGAATTTTTCTTGGGCATTAAAATTATTTTTTAGATCTGGTCAGACAAATCATAAGCTACTGCTTCGCTACCCACTCGTTATAAAGGTTTTAAAATGTATTTAGTACAATGGATTTTTCAAAATTCCATCACAACGTCTGACCTTTGATCGACACACTCATATTTCAAAGAAAAAATTTGTGCAGTTTTAAATTGCATACCAACCTTTTCCGGGTCCGTAACTTGACTGTCTGGAATTGAAACTTGTCCCGACGAATTCAAACATGCTGAAGGCAGTTCCATCCATACAAAAATAAACGCCCAGACCATTTTCATTTTCAATTTTGAGTGTATCTTTTCCGTGGCGCTTTCCTTTCTGAACGTAGTAGCTCAAATTTGAAAATGCCTAAAAATAATCATATGTGTAGATTGTGCACAAGTAAATAAAAACAATAGTGAAAAGTCTGCTCAAATACAAAGGACGAAAAATATAGTAAAATAAAGTGCTTTTTTTCAAAATTTAAACAGTAAGATGTGTTGGAAATTCATTAAAGTTAAAAATACAGTTTTTACAGGTAGAACAAATTCTCTGGATCGCGAAAGGTCAACCATCGATCTAATTGGCCAACCATACGAGTAAAATTCCGCATCGTAAAATTTGGACTCGTAAAATGTGCAACTCAACGTTGCCACAAATGCGTCTGAAAATTGTAAAAAAAATCGTCATTGGTGCCGATAAAATTGCAATGGATTATGGATTTTAGAGGCAGTAACTTTGAATTTTGAATTCACTCACTACTTGTTCGTCGATATTCATTTGAGACGCAGACTTTACTCGGATCTTGATTTAATTTGACAGTGTCCATTCCGTAAACTGTGGGCTGTAAACCGCTTTCTTTTTCTTAAAAAAAGGTAGTACAAAAATACTCAAAGTTACATTTGACATTTTTAAAGATAAAAAAACTAATCTTTCATGATTTATAATTAAATATTTCACTCACCAATTTTGTAACTGGGTGAAGTTACAGGATTTTCTGTGGTTTGTACTACACACTGAAATTCCAATTCCATGTAGTCAAAATCCAACTCATCATCATTATTATTTGGACGGAGAGTGACATTGAAAAAAGAAGCGGGAATTGTGAACCCAATTTTTGGATCAAAAAATGAAACGTTGGAATTATTGCTGGGTCGCGTTGGAAATTCCACGTCGTGCCAAGTTTCATTTTGCCTTATTTTAAGCGAGCTTTGAGATGACAGTAGAAAATGAGACGGTCGACATGGAATCAAAATGTGTGTGTCATTTATGCTTTTGACATTTAAAGTGTGCTCGTTGGTCATGAAACTCAATTTTTTCTCCATAGATGACTCTGTAGATTGTAGATTGTAGATGACAATTAAAACAAACATTTGTGCATTGTACATTTATTTTAAATATTTATATAAATTATTATTAGTTTCTTAATTATCAAAATTAGTAAAATTGTTGCTAATTCTTAATTTACCTTCAACAAAGAAATAAAAAGACGTTTTGTAGTCAGCATTATTCTCCAGGTTTGTGGTGCCTCTGATTGTGAAGCGTCCAGTCCTGGAGTAGACAATCGGCTCACTTACATTTCCATTGACAAGTTCAAGGTGACCAGTGGTAGCATTTTCCTTGAAAAATGTTTGAAATTCATCAAAGAGCGATAAAGTACTCAGAATTTTTATGGTCATGCCATATTCTTGAGTAACTATGGAAACACTTGTATTTGCCGCGAAAGATTCAGACAAACAATCAGCGACTCTCCAATAATTTGTTTTTACCGCTTCCGTCGGCTACAAAAAGTGAGTCAAAAATCAAATTTTTAATTAAGAATACAAGACAAAATGCGAAGCTCATAAAGCAGGAAAAAATGCAAACATTTCAATTTTCAAAAGTTTAGAAAGGTAAAACTCACTCGAAATCCATCGTAATCAAAATTTATGGGGAATGACGCGGTGCAATTTAAAACGATTGCTGAAAAATTAAATCAACAATATTTAAAAAAAATTTTAAAGTACAAACTACAAAAATGTATTTTTTATAACTTTCTGTGAAATAATCATTGAAAAAAAAACCACAGAAAAAAATAAACAATGTGAAAAATAAAAATACCCATTGAAAAATAAACAAAAACTATCCATTGAAAAATAAATAAAAAAATAACCATCGTAATCTCCAAGAATCCTAAAACTACTTTCATTTGCACCCATCAAACATTGAGAAGTTTTCTTCTCACCCTGTTCAATGAAAAGCTGACACTTTGGCGCTAAGTTTGCCTCAGAAGAAATATTATTTTGATTGTTACTTTGATTGAGGAGTATTTCAAAAAGTCTAGACCCATTTTCATTTTCGTCCTTTGAATTCCCAGGACAATTTATCCAATCAAAACTAAAATTGTCAGCTTTTACATTCTCATTTTGTTTTTGTTTTTTTTCGGATGACGTCAATACATTTTTACGTATTTCAGCTTGTGTGGATTTCCCAATGACAAGAACAAAGCCGGAAAGAAGAACCAGGAAGAAAAAAGCTCGACGATGATACATTTTACACTGCTATACTTATTATTTATCTACTGTGTATTGTGTATTTGCATGTTTAATGTCTAGACTCGTTATTTGTTGTTTGTAATTGGTTGTTTTCAGGTGTGATGTTGATTTTGCATTGAGTCTGTTTCAATGTAACGGTGTCTCTTTTATTTATGTTTGGTTTTTGATAATACAGTTGGAACAGTTTGACGGTTGACGTGGCCGGAAAAAATATTCAACGTCTGATGTCTGATAATCAGCACTGCACTTTACACTCTACACTCAAAATTCAACACAGTCCAAAGCAAAAACTAAATGGTAAAAAGTACACTGTACTGCGCATTGACACTTTGCACTTTAATAAAGGTTAAAAATTCCTCTGTGATCATACGATTTACGTTTCTTCATAATTTTGAGGCTCACACGCCTCCATTTCGTGCTCCATGATCCGTCAAGTAATTATTGGATTGGTCCAAATATGGTCTGTACTCCGTCCGTTTTGATATTGATAACAGACAACGGATGACAGTTGACAATTGACAGTTGACGCAAATGGCAAGAGGACAAGTACAAAAAAGAACATACGACTCTTTTTACTATCTAAAACGCTACGCCACTAAACCACGAGACAAAACTTGTACACTTTGTAGAATAAAATACAATGCCAATGCCAATACAAATGTCAATGCAATGGACGAGTGAAAATGTAGTGAGTGTCAATTATTGTCAGTTGTCAGTGTCCAATGGAACATGACCAAATGAATTTTTATCCTCTCGCGTCACCCACACACGGACCTAAAAATAAATATAAATAAAAACACGGAATTTCCTTGATTCACAAACTGCGATTTAACTACAATTTATATTTTGCATTACACTCTGCTTGTCTCGTGTCTGTTGTCTCTAATCACAAATCATAAATGCCAAATGACAGATAAAGATAAAGCGATAGGATACCTTTGCAACACAAACACAAACACCAATACGAACACGAATATTTCATAAATAAACGTTTTTCGTACACTGTACTGAAATCTGAAATCTATTGTAATTTTTACCTGAGACAAACTACGGATTTTAAATTTTAATGCCGAGTTTCAAGCCAATGGAATACGCTGTGAATAGAAATTACATAATACAGAATTTTAAATTTTAATGTTCAACACTCATGAGTCATGACTCACACTGTTTAAGATGCACAGCCGGAGACCTGAGGGGATTTTGACTGTGTGCAAACTCGCATTAGTTTTAATTAGCATCTTTTCCGTGTCTGCTCCTCCTTGCTGTTGCCAATACTTTCTTATGAATTTTCTACATAAGTACGTGCACGTTTAGAGTGTAGGGATGAAAATAAAATTATACATTCCACTTGTAGTTTTTAATCTGAATAGATAGGAAAAACCGTCTCATTTAATTATAATTTTTCTGTCTCCTCACTCCAATTTCCACTCAAGGTCTATGAGATTCTTTGGGTAAAAAAAGAAGAGCTGGCAAATGGTAGTTATGCTAAATATGTGCAATGTGCATGCTTGCGATGGAGATTGAGCAAAAAATCATAGAAACATTGACAATTTTCAGATTCTCTATTTTATTAAACTACATCAAACATGAATACATAAAAATTGACAATTTAAAAATAATACAAAATGCAAAAATTGGGGAAAAACTTAGAAACTAGAAACAGAACTTAGAATCCAGAATCTAGAATCTCACAACTAAAAAACATTAGAGGTAAGCACATCCGCCTTTTTTATAACCGTTGACTATTAAACGGTTAAAACTGCTTGAGATGAATAAAGTACTCTTCCATATTTCGAGTAAGGATCTGAGCAGTGTTTCCATAGCAACTCTCACTGCAATTTACGTCATATTCGGTGACCAGTTGGTCCCGCAGCTTCCATGGTGACTCACTAAGGTCAAACTAGACAATGACAAGGAAGAACAAAAACATTCAACTCAGGTTTTTCCATGCTAAAAATATTAAGCGTTTTAGTTTTTAATGAGTATCGAGTATTGAGCATCGAGTACATCTTTAGTGACGCTGTAAATCCACGAGAAAAAAGCTGGACTTCCGACAATGTCATGGTCAGTCTGTGTCCAAATAATGTTTCTAAATAGAGGATCCGAACTGAAATATTCACCAGCAGCGTGGACGATGTAAATTCCTCGTTCTTTGCTCTCCTTACACCACATTTGTTTAGTACAACGTGGCGCAAAAAAGTTGAAGATGCAACTCAAAATGTAAATTTGATCTGGAAATCATCAATATTACACTGTAAAATCTTTGGTCTTCTGTAGCACATTCCAATAAAAATAATAACTTTTTATACGTCTTAAATATTACTGTACTTGGATTTTCATGGAAAAGAATGTTCATCATGTCTTGATCGATATAAAGGAGTTGCTTTCGATGTTCTGTGAGTACTTGTTCAATTTTCCGTTCAAAGTCAAAGTCTCTTAATCGTGTGAGGTTCATGAGAGCGATGCCGGCGTTCACTCCATTTTCGCCTGTATTACTCACATACGTTTGGAATTTTCGAGACCCGGGATAAGTCCCATCAAAGTCCGGGGCCATAGCAATGATTTGATCCGAGTCCATCCAGGAAAATTCCCTCCAGAGCTCTGAAAGGTTTCCAGTGATAACCACGTCGGTGTCGAGGTAAATCAAAGAGTCAATGTGCGGGAGAAGGGACTAAAATTATGTAAACAGAAATTCACTCTTTTTCATAACCCTGTTGTTTTTACAACAACAAAAATCTGGAATTTACAATTAGGGAAAGTTTTGAACATCTTTTTTACCGGGAAAAAGAGGCGCTGACTTGTGCATTGGAGTTTGTTATCAAGCCAGTCCGGAAACCAAATGTCGTGCAATTCATAGGTCACGTCCACAACGTCGAACGATTTACTTTCAGATCGGAGGTCAGCCAGCTATAAAAAAAAGAGAAGGAGCAGACCAAATATAATCGAATGTTCTCGAATTACTTCTAATGTGTCAAAATTAGAAAAAAGTAATAAAATAAATTAGATTGGGCAAATTTACATATTCCTGAAGGTATGGCATCGTGTCGTCATCAGCAAAAAATATAAAGTTGAGACTCGCCGCATCCTGACTGAAAATCAAGGATGTCTTCACCATCGTTTTTAAAAAGTCCAAACCCCCGCAAACTACTGTAGCAACGTTCATTTGTATACCATTATCTTTCCGAATTGTAGTGAGAGAATCCAAACTTCCTTGCATTCCTGATGACCTTGAAATGTAATTGCTTAGAAATGCCGGTGACTTGTGAAATAAAGAAACCAGGATAAAAGAAACCAGAAAAAATCCAAGGATGAGACGATTGATTGAGTAAAATCCTCTCCAAGGAAGAAAATTTGTAATGGCTATTTTTTTCCGCATTTTACGTATATTTTATGAAATTAAATTATTAAATGTGAATTTTGCTGGTTATTTATTTTGATGCATTGAAGAGAATAGTATAAAATATAAAGTTGATTCACTAGAGACTGGAAAACAAAAAAGTTTCAACAAATTCTAGTTTGTAGTTGATATTACGTGAATTGCCATTAACCACATTTCAGATGCTGTCAACTTTTCAATAGGTAATCAATCTGATCTGATCTAGCTCATCAATTTTGGTCCATTGTTAATTTTCTAGCTGTTTTTGTCTAATTTAGTTGCGTGTTTAGGTAGTGTTTAGTTGACGGAACATGGCAATTCAAATTTTGCCGGTGGAAGAAGAAAATTCAACAGAGGAGCCGAGGACACCGTGACGAATATAATTAATAATTAAGGACGAATCGCCGCGTCGCTCATGCTACATGCTACGCGGCATGGGCGAAATAGCAACGTTGACAATTTTCAGATTCTCAATTTATTAAACTACATCAAACATCAATAATCAATAATTGATACAGTAAAATTGAACATGTCAAAACAATACAAAATGCAAAAAGTTGAGGAAAATTCAGAATTTAAATTCCAGAATCTAGGCCAAAATGACCATTTCCGGCGGCTCATCATGTTCATCATCATCCCGTTCATTGTCATTGTCGTTTTCATTGTCATGGTCATTCATATGTATATTCAAGTGACCGTGACCCGTGATGTTGATATGACTGTTGGTGTACATTTCATGTTCATAGTTTTCATGCAGTGGCCCTGGAGATGAAAAATTGGAATCTTTTGTGATGGCTTCAATTTTCATCAGTTTTCCAAGTCTCTCCTGCATATTTTTTCTGTAGCTCGTGGGAAACATTAAATTCTTGTGATGACGAATGAAAATATTACTGATTTTTTCCAGTGGTTCTAGAGGAAAAATAAAAATAAAAATAAGGAGAATTTAATTCGAGAATTCCCATCCTCCAAACTCTATTTAAAGAAAAAAACTACTTCTCGCCAATTTCTCACCCAGGCACACCTACGGGAAAACAATTCAAAATTGAGATTAATATTTTAATTTTTCAATATTTTACAAACAATAAAAATTCCATGGACGGTTAAGACTATTGACATTTTTGCAAATTTGCATCAGATATTATAGAAACAATGAACATACAGCGACCTCGGGACAAAGCATGCAAATTTCATGGAGTTGGCTAATGTTGTCAAAAGCGCGGGAAAAAATCCGCGCCTTCTTTTGATATTCCGTGTCGGGTACGTCTACAGTTTTTGATTGAGATGGTGAGCTGGAGCCACAAACAGAGCCGGAACCAGAGCCAGAACCGGAAACGGAACTCATAGTGGAGCTGACACTGGATCGTAGAATGGACTTTGACCTGGCTTTTTCCAAACTTCTGGAGGAGGAGGAAGGAGAAGAAGAGGGCAAAAGTAAAGGGGAACGGAGGTGAAGAGGCAGAGGCAGAGCTGGGCGAAGACGCGGATGAGGACGAGAAAGTTTTAAATTTACTGGAGAACGATTGAGACTGGGATTTGGATGATGACCACTCATCGACTCGGAGTCCGTGTCCATTTCTTCAAAATCATCTCCAGTCTACAGGTCAAAATATTTATAATTCCGGAATCAATTGTATAAAGTCGGAGCAAATCTCAAAAATCAATAAGAATTGAATAAGAATTGAAATTAAATTAAAAATTACAAAATGGGCGGGAAATCGATCCATCCAAATTCGAATCGAGTCTTCTGTCACGGCATGACCTCTAACGGAAAGAAGTGCGTGGAGTTTCTGTATCCAAATTTGACTCCCAACTTCACCCACTTCAGAAGGTCGACCTTCCGACAAAAGTCTAAACTCTCGAGAAATCTCCTGTCTCTTCCGCGTGAAACGGTGGCCGAATTCTCGTTTTCTCATCGGCCTAAAATTTAAAAGGTAGTTTGTGAAAAATCGGGGTTTTAAGGCATTTTCTCAACTTTTCATACATTTCAAAATCCCGCGGGAAAAAAAATTGGTTTTTGTTTTAGCCGTCCAATTAAAAATAAAAGTTAAAAAGTACCTTTCAAATTTTTCCATCCTCTTGATTTTTGTAGAATTTTTCTTCATAGTCTTTTTTGGATTTCGGAGGTTTTGCAGTTGATGAACTTTTAAAATACTATTGAAACTAATAATTAGCTTAAGAAAAATTTTAAACTGGAAACTACAAACTATAAATAATCCAACAGAATAAAATATAAAGAGAGGAAATTAAATAGAACACAGTGAAACTAGAAACTAGAATCCAGGGACCAGGCGCAGATAACATGAGACAATGACAGGAAACTGGGCCTAAATTATATTTACGTTACGAACTAAATGACTAAACTAGAACTCAAACAAACTCTAAACTTTTGTCAAACTATTTTCTATACACGTTAATAAAGTTGAACTACTATTATTTTTATTATTATTATTATTATTTCAATTTTTATTATACGGATTGTTTACATATTGGAAGAGGTACAATAAAGTTGTGGTTGCAGTGTGCCAATGTGCCAGGAACATGAGTGCTTTATTTCCCACTTATTTATCATAAAATTGGCACAAAACCAATTTATTCCTTTCAATTTATTTATGTCCTTTGTACACTTTATACTTACATTTTAAATTGTACACATAAATTATTATGCTTTACCGTTCAACGTTCAACGTTTATCATGAATAAAACTTAAATAATGTTATAAATATTTCATGTGGCATTGCAATGTAATTTGAGTCCTTTTGAATGTTGAATGTTAAAACATGACAAAATGTAAAGGGTTATAAAACATGAACGAATGAAACTAAAAGAGCGGTTTCGTTCCGAGCTCGGAATACGAACGATAAACATAAAAATGTTAACCGAAACCGAAATTTGAGGTCATGAGGTCATTCAACCTGATTGAGGTCAAAGGTCAAATGAGGTCCAATTGCATCCTGGACAAAGAATGTGTTCGTAGTTTCCATTAATGGCGCCAAAAATTGTCAAAAGATTGATGCACTTTTACTTTTCGCTTTTCGCACGTAGGACTACAAAACTTTTGTAAATGTATAGTCAAAATCCGTGACGTCAACAGAATACATAATAATCTCTAGGTTAAATTTAAAACTCAAAACTAACAAATATTAGAGGTAAGAAACTATGTTTATTTTTACAACTACAACAAACGGCTAACGGCAAAGGATTAATTACTTGAGATTAGTAAAGTACCGCTGCATATTTTGAGTGAGGATCTGAGCATTGTTTCCATAGCAACTCTGACTGCAATTTACTTCATATTCGTTGATCAGTTGGTCCTGTAGTTTCCATGGCGACTCACTAAGGTTAAACTAGACAAAGGAAATAAAAACAATAAACTCCATTTTTTCCCTGACAAAAATATCAAGCGTTTTTAGTTTAAATTCGTTTCGAGTATCGAGTATTGAATTTCTTACATCTTTAGTGACGTTGTAAATCCATGAGAAAAAGGCTGGACGTCCGACAATGTCATGGTCATTAGGCGTCCAAATAATGTTTCTGGAATTGAAGTATCCACCAGCACCATGGACAATATAAATTCCTCGTTCTTTACTTTCCTTACAACACATTTGTTTAGTACAACGTGGCACAAAAAAATTAAAGATGCAACTCAAAATGTAAATTTGATCTGGAAATCATCGAAATTTCAAAGAGAAAATTACTCTAAAATTATTTGCATTAATCCATAATGACTAAAAACGATTTTCTGTTTTACACTTTACATTTTGTTTTCATTTTTAACGTATTGCTGTACTTGGATTGTCATGGAAAAGAATGTTCATCATGTCTTGATCCGCATAACGGATTTCCTTTCGATGTTCTATGAATACTTGTTCAATTTTCCGTTCAAAGTCAAAGTCTCTTAATCGTGTGAGGTTCATCAGAGCGATGCGGGCATTCACTCCATTTTCTCCTGAAATATTCACATACGTTTGGAATTTTTGAGATCCGGGATAAGTCCAGTCAAAGTCCGGAGCCATGGCAATGATTTGATCCGAGTTCATCCTAGAAAATTCAGCCCAAAGGTCCGAAAGACTTCCAGTGCACAATGGGATTTCTCACTTAGTATCATATCATAAATCAAGTAAAGTCTGAATAAGTCTTCAAAAGTCTTATTGATTTTGCCGTTGATGAATTTGTATTTTATATTGAGATTGTGTGCTATTGCCAATGCAACCCTTTACAAATGAATT
>JAQGBH010005338.1:0-14566 GCA_034698265.1 Sminthurinus aureus | reverse complement strand
AATCCGAATATGACCACTAAAATGACAACTTCAATTTGATGTATCCAAGTGGTTCAAAGCTAAAATAACCGCTCATATATAAAATACGCGACGCATTTCTGCTTGACCAAGCTCGTAAAATCAAAAGATGATGGATAATGGATGAACAAATTCACTGGACTCTCGTAAATTTTATATAAATATGTATTATTTTATATTTTACACCTCAACCCAGAACCCTCAACAACTTTGTCATAAAAGTGATATTTTATGAGCTACAGCAAATGGGCAGACCCATTCTTCATTTCTTGTGTATTTAGTATTTAAGTCTAATAAAATAATATAAAAATACAATAATTTTCTTTTATTTGCCATGATTATGCTCTATGCTCTACCTCAATCCTCAATAATATTTTTATGAAGAAGAAAGTGTGGCGAGTGTAATATTTTTTGCAATAAATACAAAAAGATTTAGGATTCAGTCAGTACAACAAAATTACGACGATGGAATATTGTGAATATTTTATGATCATTTTTGTTTTTTGTTTTTTTTTATTGTTTATATTATATTTGATTTTATTTTTCGACATCTTCGGACACGATAGGAACTTGAATGAGAATGGGTAGACTGGTGTAGCAAAAGCACTGAAGATAATCTGCTGCAAAGGGATCTTCATCTGAAAATCCAGTTGGATCACTTAAGTCGACGTAGCATCCATAAACATTATGTTGTGCCGATATATACAGTGGATTTACGACTCCTTCAACTTTATGAACTTTCTCGAGCTCTTTACACACTTTTAGGCAGAGAGGGAAGTCGTGGACTGATTCATAATTATAGTGAGTACACCGACCGCTCATCATTACATTCTCCCGAAATTTTAGCTCAGTGTCCAGCTAATTGTTTGGATTTATTCAAATATTCACACATGTTCACAAATAGAAAACACAAGGAGCGGTTTCAAAAGTTTTGTAATTATTGGTAACTGAAATTTGACACATGAAATTATTATGGATCAAAAATTGAAATTGAAAAAATCAGTAGTCATTAGTATGTTTTACTTGATAGTTCATGCAGGAACAAATGTGATTCCCATCATTTTTTCCTCCTGTACGTTGCTTTTGTTGTCCTTTGCTGGTTTGGGTGAGACAAAGGGATACATCACAATTCTCCTTGTAAAATGGAGCATTACATGGACTTTGTGTTTTGGGATTACAAAAACTCAGTTCCGATTCAAAATCCTACAATTTGAATCACAAATCTTTTTTTTTCATCCATTGAATTATCAGGATTATTATTTATTATGATGTCATGTTACAAGCCAAAAATGAAAAATAATCTCACCGTAATAAAATTGCGTGCCTCTTCCATTTGCAGTAAAGCAACAAGTAGAAGAATTACAAAATCCACTCTTAATTTTAACTTGACTGTCATTTAATTTCCATTATTTCCTCTACATTATTTAGCAAAATCAGATGCCAAAAATCCTACGTTATGTTTTACACTTTACACTGCAGAAACAAACGAACTGAAAAACTGAATATTGAATATTGAATTATATGTGCCCTTATTCCTTATTTCACAGGCTGCTGTTTAATTTTCAATATGTAGTCTATTCCATTGATAATTGACACTATTCGGCATTCTTGATATTTAGTATTCGTAATATTGATTTTGTATGACTATGTTAATTATTTATTTAAAATTGTACATTCTTTTCTACTTTATTGACACCTTACAACTTGCTTAGGTACATCGAGTTCAAGCGGTAGTAGTGAGTAGTAAATTTATGAATACGCACAATGCACAGTGCACAGTCTACAATCACAAATCACAAGTGTGGGTAAAATGGTGGTTGGTTGAGTTTTTTGTTTTTTTTTTTTGAAGAATTAAGTTTTATTACCTATAAAATACGAAATGTCAATTATACAAACTGTACAGTATTTATGTTTCATGTTTCTTATGTTGTTGGTTACATTTCAGTTTTCTTGTAGCTTCATTTGATTATTGATTACTGATTACAAACTGTGAGGTAGTTCCAAGTTCTAAGGTTCAAGACCAATTATTATTATTGTGGCTGAAATACTTTACATTTTACATTTTACATATATTATGAATTATATTGCAGTTGTTTTTTGTTTTTCGTAAATAAAAACTCTCATTGATTTTGAATTTGGTTGATTTGAAGTGGATATTATACGGAGAATACTGTCTACTGTATACTGCCACTGTCAATTGAATTAAACCCTAATCCATATTTACAGACTTTATTTGTTATTTCTAAACACAGTACAAGTAAAATATTACATTCTCATAGCTTACAGCTTACAGCTTCTAGACTCTAGAGACTCTAGACTAAAATAATACAGCATTGCGATTGACTAGTAAAATTAAATAATATATTGGGAATCGTGAAATGAAAAAAAAAACAGCTTAGTAAAAAATATGAAAAATGAATAAAATAATTTCGTTCTTGTAAATCATTTCGTTTGGTGCTTGAAAGGTGAAGGGTGAAGAAAAATACAATTGATCATTGACAATAGTGACAAGTCGAGTGACGAGCAAGGGTATTTAGCATACATAGACATAAAGGTCATTCTCCTTGTCGTCCCGTTTAAAATATTCTCGTTCAATGAGCCCTTCAATCGTCCTCTTAATCGTACTGACATTTGGCTTGAATCGCTTACTCGCTTCCGTAATAGTTTGAGATATGAGTTCCGTATGTCGCATTTTTTGGTTTGCTTTCATTAGACGAACCATGATCGCTTGTAGTACATATTTCCTTTGATTTTGAACATCCTCATCCACAGACTCGGTGTCTGTTTTTACTTCCATCCTCAAAGGAATATTTATATCCATCCTACTTTTGTTACTCTTGTAACACTCAAACAGCTCATAATCTCCAGTCGAAGCATTTCTTGTGAGGATTTTGGTCTTTTCAAATACAGGCAAAATCTAGGGAAATCCACAATAAATAACAAATAATATTAAAAAAAGCAAAGCTTAAAATAATACAAAAACAAATACCATGAATCTCTGTCTTGATTTCCCTTTGAAAAGTGAACAGCTACGTAATAAAATCACCTGATTGAGAATGTAGTCACTGATTTGAGTATATTCTTTGATTTCGTCATAAGAGTAAGAAATGCCATTATTGTACATGAGGAGTACAGTCATTTGAAATGTGGAGAGGACTAAAGTGTACTTTTTGCTCATTTGAGACCCTGCATTGTAAATCAGTTCTCCGTGTGATTTATTGTGATACCAGCTCAAGACGCGGCTTGGGAATTTCTAACAAAACGAACAAGAGAGCATTGAATATCCAGTAATTATTATAGCGATGCTATCAACACTCAACAGTAACATCTCAAAATTCAAAAGTGAAAACTCAAATAAATTAAAATATAGAAAATTTCAATGTGTCGTATTCAATATTCAACATTCATACGTTTTGGCTGTAAAATTCAGAAAAATCCTGCATTCGTCCAGCAATTTCACTTGGAATGTTAAAAGGCGGGCTGATTGGAAGTTTGCATGATCCATTTCGAAAAATGTTGATTTGAAAATCCCAAGGTAGAACTTTGTTATTTTCTTGAGCAAAGGTTTTAAACTCCTTTGACAAATCTTGTGATACTCGAGCATCTTGTGTGAGTTGGTGAGACTTGAGTGAGTAATCTCCTCCAAAACTACTCTTCATCTGACTGATGACTGATGCCTCTAGATCGTCACTGGAGGATGTCTTTTTAATTAGTCGATCCAACAGGTACAAATTGTAGTACTTTTCAAACGAGTCTTTACTCTCTGTGAATTTCAACACGAGGAACTAACAACAACAGAAAGAGAAAACAGGCATAATTTTTAAACATTATGAATCATGAGCTTTGTAATGAAATGACAACTTAATAATAATTGTTTTCTGATTCTATTATCAATTTTCTTTTTTCTTTTTTGTTATTTCGTATTCAAATGCTGAGGACGTACAACATTATTGATAGCATTCGGAATGTCGTCTGTTGGAATGGCACTGTTAGCATTCAAAAAATTATTTGCATATCTTGAGAGTTGTTCCGGTGTCTTGTTCAAATTGTACTGATCACCTTCCAGTCTGCAAAAGTTCAGAAAATACAATATACAATATACAAAATGCAATAAAATGCATAAATGCCAAATTTACAACATGAGTTGATGAAAATTTAGTGCTTCTTGTTTATTGTTTATTATTTATGCAGAATTGCAAGTACTTACTTTGTCTCAGAGTTACGATTGATGAATTCAACACATGCCTCATCATATGCTTTACGAAATTCTGAATGGTTATTGAAGCATTCACGAATTATATTATCATGTTTCCTGCAGACTGCTGCTAGTGAACCCACATAATGGGCTGGATATTGCTTGGCTTCAATTTTCTAAAATTATTGGTATTACAATAATTATTATTTTCCATGTATTTTCTTAGAGCTTTTAAAAACCAAATTTGAATAGTGCATGTAGTTCAACGAGATTCATTAGAAATAGCATGATTGATTATCCAGTATTAATTATTAATTATTAATTATTAACTGTTACCTTTTGTTTCAACTCTTGTTGTACATTTACAACAGCTTGAAGACCACGGTTAATCATTTCTCGCCGGAAATTTGGTACAGTGGAGTTCATTGAGGATTCGGACAAACGTATAAGTAGTCCGTACATACATTTCAGAGATTCAAAATCTTCAGTCGTTACAAGTCTGTCAAATGACTCTAGAATTTTTTGTACATAAAATTAAAGATGATCATGATTGATTTTGATTCAAGATGAATCATTTTATTTTTTATTCATCTAGAATCTAGGAATGATTTACTGAGTACTAACCTAGAAGAAACGGAACACGATTTCGAACAAATTCCTTTAAATTGAAAGTTCATAAAAAAAACAACCAAAAACCAACATCTCAATTAATTTACCACACAATTATACACACACAAAACACGAAACATAAAAAAATGACAGATGATTCAAAACTTCAAGCTCAACACTACTTAATCTTTATGAAATTACATCTAAGACAGCGACAGAAATTTTTGCGACGGTTGACTGATCAAGTACAGAGCTCGCCCACGTTGTTTCATCCTCCAGATATTTTTCGACATTTTTCATGTAATTTTCCACATTACACAATGACATCCACTCCTCAGAGAGTCCTCTGTAAAAGTCACGTGAAATTTCCAGAAAAGGTGTCTCAAATTTGTTAACATATACATCCAACTTTTCAGCATCTCCAGCTGAACTTTCCGCAGCACTAGTACTGGTACTAGAGCTACTACTGCTACTACTACTACTACTAGTTTCTTTTCCTTGAGACGTCGACGGAGGGAAGTCGTCCTTTAAATCCGCTGTTAAGGTTGATAAAATTTCAAATTTCAAAATATTATACAGTTAGAGCTGTTGAATACAGATTATGTGGTGCTTTTCATCTTTATTTAAGGGAAAAACTTACACATTGAAATGTAAGAATCCACAATTTTCTTTATTAGTTCTTGTAATGAATTCAAATCCCGTCGATTTTCTTGTATAAAAGCAAAGAATGCGGATGTAAGCTACACAAAAAGAAAAAATGTTTGATGTTTATTATTTATTATTTAATATTTATTATTACTTACGTTTTCCTCCAAGTACATGAATTACGAATTAGTTTTGTTACATTTTTGATATTTTGTATTCTTTTATCTTTTATCTTGTATTTGTTATTTGCGTTACATTTTTAGTCAAATCCTTGAAAATTGTATCTCGCCACTGGGTCATTGAAAAAATGTAAATCGTTTTTGGACGATTTCCTCTGTTGTTTATGTGTCTTACCCAAACTCTGAAAAATCAAGGAAATTCAGTTGGAAGATTCATTATTATTGTACATAGTACAGACAATTAATTATTAATATAAAATGTTCATCTCCACTGAAACACCTATTCATGTATCCAAAAATCCCGTCAAGAAATGTTGCATGCTATTAAAACCAAAAATAAAAGCCCAATTTCTTTATTTCACCTTGTGTTTGATTTTTGGTTATTGGTTGTAATAAGTGAAAAAATTCAATGTTCACTTATTACTTATTACTTAGTGGAAAATGTAAAATGTAGAAAAAATACTTTTCTGTACCTTTTTGAACCGAGTGAAGCTATCAGCATAAAAATTCAAGAGCTCTGAATGTTTCAACGTTTTCCCTTCCTGATCAAATATCAAATCAAAGACATTTTTATCTTTTATCTTCTATCAGTGAATTAAGAAATAAGAAATAACTCACCATAATTTAGAATTTAGATCCAAAAATTCCAAATTCATTCACATAAAGTACATTTTTGTACCTGAGAAAGTTGTTTCATTTTCTTGCGGAGAAGAATCCCAAGTCGATTATAAATATCATCCACAGAACATCCTTTCACATTGTTGGAAGTACTTGGTGGAGGTGATCGCTCTTTGAATCTAATACTTCCTTCTACTAAATTGTCATAGACACTCCTAAAAAACGGACAATAAATGATAAACGAAATGCCCAAACCAGAAATTAAACCATGCAGTGGATGCAGATAAAAACAAGTAGTTACAAAACACAAGTTGGCACAAGCAAAAATTGTACTCACGAGTAAAGGTCCATGTAGTCTTTAAAGTCCAGAGTTTCATCACTTGACAAAATATGCTCCACCGAAGCATCAATCTTGGTGAAGAAATCCAAGTTCTTTTTCTGCTTCTTGGTCTCTTGTGGACCTTTTTCAGGCCTATAAATTGAAAATGATACAGAATACAGAATGCAGGTATTAGGCGATTCAAAATTGAAGGGAATAATGTACGGACTATGGAAGAATATAAAAATGATCATACCATGCTTCCGTCTTTCTTTTTGATGCTCTAGTTCTTCCATTCACATTTGCTTTTTCCGACTTTCCTTTGTCTTTTTCCATTTTGACTACGATATGAATGGAGTGACAAGTAAGCGGTCAAATTGGGCAAAAACTTGTCAACTCCGCTCTTAGGTTTCTTTTCTACACTAAAGTATCTTCTATTTTGGCGTCGCGATCTTATATGAATTATGGATCACGAATCTTTTCTTGTGTCAGCATTCAGCATTCAACATTCAGCATTCAGCATCATCAACAATCAACATGACATGCTCACAAAATACGGACAAATTTTGTCATGACATGTGACATGTGACCGCATGCTGTCAGCTGTCAACTGTCAATACAAAATGCAATGCGCGTATATATAGGTATCCGGTATTCGGTGTATTTGAAATTTGAAATAGAGCATAATAGAGCATAATATTTCATATAAAACTCATAAAAAATCCAACTTTCAAATATTGTTTATCTCAAGACTAAAATAATCAACAAATGTTTGAGAATCTGTTACCACGGCATTTTTAAACACTACACTAAAAGAGTTGTAAGTTGTGGGTTGTGGGCAAAGGAAAATTATTGCAGTTTGTAGTGTGTAGTTTATAGACAATTCATCTTGTTTAAAAGTCAATAGCTTGCTTAGACTTTTAGACTTGAGACATAAATTGTAATGAGGTGTTTATGAGGGAAATTACTAGCAACCAGCAAGAATAGTAGTAATGCACGTTTTCTCTCTGTACCATGAATTAAAATTGTATTCTCAATGTTTTATTCTCCTCCATCTCATTCACAACAACTACTACTACTACTACTACCTACCGCATGTAGTCTGTATTTTATATTGGTGTTTGGTGTTTGGTATTCCACACCAGCTTGAACCATGGAAGGCTCATGCAGCACTGAATTTTCACATCTTTTTATTGGGATTCGACATTGACGAATGAGTTGTCGAGGAAAGAATAAAGAGTGGAGAATTGAGAATCCAAAATTTCTACTGACTAAAACGCCTAAATGTTAAATCGTACAGATAACAGATTACAGATATATTTTCTTTTGTGTATTTGGCATTTAATACCGCTCATTTTACTGATTGAATGAATTCAATGAACCTGATCCCTTGGTTTGTTATTTGTGATTTTCAACTTTATTTATTACTTATTCCTATTTATGTATGAAATATGAAGATAACTAAAACCCTCACGATGCAATAATTTTTTGTAACTTGTCATGCTCGTATTTTTTGAATTACAACTTACAACTGACCACCTACATCCTACATACTCTTGTTTCTTGTCAAGACATCTTCAGCATGGGTGGTTTCAGATTTTCTCTTAAATTTTCATCTTCTCATTTGCTGCAGCTTTTCATTCGTCTGTTGTCCGTTGGCCATTGCACTAGGATATAGGATATAGCATTTAACATGTACCGTGCAAAATTGCACTTTTTCGATTCTCCCTGCCTGCAGTTTCCATCTTGCAACTTGCACATGAAGTCTATAAGTTATGAATTATGAAGGTAATACATACAAGTAATACATAGTGAGCAAAAAGTTCATAAAAATATCATGTGTGCAGCCAAAATATTTTTTTTTGTGAAAGCAAAAAAGCAATACATAAAACAAAATGCATGTAAAGTGCACATTTTTATCGCAAAAAATGCATGTACAATACAATATACAACACACAAAGAATATTTTTTTATGCTTTCTTTCATCACTAAATTACTTATTTTCAAACTCGTGATTGTTTTTGCATTTTACACTCGTCTAAAAAATGTTTCCGGAAGAGCAATCAATATCCGCCTGATTGTCGACTGTCGATGAGAATCTTATTCCTTGATTTGATATCATCATCATTGCATCTCTATGAACTATGAAACTGACCAAGAAAAACAGGCAACGGATAGAGAGCTGAAGCAGAGTAGAGTATTATGTCATAATAAGTAATCCCTCTCATCCGTCATCCGTTTTACTTTGTACTTTGTGTATCCCCGGGACAAAAGTTGGACATGAGTAATCAGTAATAATGACGCTTTTTTGCTATATTCTATATGATACAGCATATTACATACAATGTCATTACACAACAGATACATAGGAAAACTGCTGATAGCTAAATAAACATGCTTGATGTATGCAACATTCAACACAATACGTTTGGTAGCAAAAAATAGACGTATTATGGATTATAGCTTATGGCTGTGCTGTATAGTGTATTATATTTTGACACCTCTCACTAATCACTAATCAGTCTTACGTTGTCAATGAATTCTCTGTTAATCATGATAATATAGCCGAATTTCATGCTATCAATAATTAACAATGATGTTATTACTAGCCTTCACAATATATTGACTATATTGACTACTATGTACTATAGATTATAGATATTATTTTAAGCTTGTAGCTTTAATTCAGTATTCAGTATTTACTATTTCGTATAGCACTGCTGCTAGCTGCTACTGTTCATTCTAAATAATAATGGCACAATAATATTTAAAAAGTGTGCATACTAGTAAGTATCATAGATCATGGAGAACTCAGAGGATGACTTGTAAGATGTAAGATCTTCATACATCATACATCATACTTCACACAGAATACAGACAAAGCACAATAATTTTTGTTATCACCATTCTTTATTGTAATATTCGATTACACACTGAAGAATGTGAATGTCATGACATGAATCAAAGTTGCTCATTGAAATTAAGAAGATTATCTACAAACTATAAACACAAGAACTAATAAGATTTTACAAGTGAAATATTTTCAAGTTTCCATGTTGTGTCTACAGTCTACAGTCTACAAACAAAATCACAAATATCAATCTTTTATTAGAATTAGAACAATGCTTTTCATAGAAATTCTGTACAGTACAGTAGTGTGTAATGTGTAATACTGAGAGTTGAGAGTTGCATAAATATTTATTTAACTTGAAGTATACAAATGGTGCATTATGTATTATGTATTATTGCTTTATATTACGTAATATGTTAGTACATTTTTAAAAAAATTAAAATTAAATTAAATTCGGCTTTTCTAGATTCAAGACTCAACATTGATGAAAAATACAATACATTTTTTGTTCGGTTTTTATTACCAAAGTTTTATTTTTTATTCAGAATTCAGAACACTTGTGAAGGGGAGTAACAGTTGCTATTCATGCACAGATAAAAGGCCTTTTTGAGATTACACACGGATAACTGATACGTTTAATTCGTATATAACTATAAATACATAATTCATGACTTCTGCAGACATTAGGGAAAGGATACAAAATACAAAGGGTATGAGAAATAAACAAATCTCAAAATTGCAAAATCACAGAGCAAAGTAAATAAAACTCAAGAAAGAAGAATGAAAATGTTTCAAGTTTGAAGGAATACAGTATACAATACAAATAAAACATCATCATCACTGCATCCATGTGTGAAATGTTAAATGTTGACGGACCAAATTCTGTAGATGGTTTTATTTTTTTTCCTATCTATTTAATCTAATCTAATAGTAAATAATGATGTAAGATGTAACACATGAGATGTGAGATGTGAGTCAATTATTCATTTATAGTGTGTGTTGCCTGTTATTTATTATTTATACAATATTTAGTTCATCTGCTGAGCTGAGCTGAGCTGTGTAGAAGAAATTTGGTTGTGGGCTGTGGCTATTTTTCAATTACAAAAAGATTGTGAATTCGTCTAAATTGTAATAATAATTATTATTTTGATACAATGTACAATATATTATGCATTAGCCGGTCTCTAATACATTTAAACCTATTTAAGAATTCTCTTGGCTGCACACTGCACATGCAACACTATACTCAATACAAAATAGATTGAAGATGGACAGAACTGTAGTAGTAATAACGTACAAGATCATACTTCATAATTCATAATACTTCACACTCCTTATGTGAGAAAAAAGGTGTTGAGTGAGTGTACTGTGTGAATTATGAAATATGAAATGAAATGATGATTAAGAGTCTTAAGAAGAATGATGATGGATGCGTTTTGATGCATCATAATTTGTTTTGAATATTATGATTATGACTTTGCACCGTTTTTGTTCCCCAGTTCCCAGTTCAGTTCATACTTCATACTTCATACACCAAACTCCAAACACCAGACGCCAAACCAACAGAAACATAAACAGACATTTGTACAAAGTTAAAATTGAAACTTGAGACCAAAGACCAAATGGAAGCTTACTAAATTCAGAAGAGAGTTTAATAACTTGAAATGATCAACTTTTCTTCACACGTGTGTAGTGTGTACATATAAATCATATGATATAATATTAACCTAATTATATTTCGATTATGCAATATGTGTGCTTTAGTTTGTAGTTATTTTGTAGGCATTTTGTACATTTATTTTCAGTCTACCGGAAGAAAGAACAAGAGCAGACGGTGCAGAGTGTAGAGTGTGGACTATGGTATTCTCCTTGTTATCAAAAGTATTACCTATGTATTATGTGTTTATACAAACATCAACGATGATGCACAGTGTACAGTTTTGTATTTTGATGTACAATGTATATTTTATATCCACACTAGCAAGCAACAAGCAACAAG
This sequence comes from Sminthurinus aureus, assembly GCA_034698265.1. Classification (NCBI taxonomy): domain Eukaryota; kingdom Metazoa; phylum Arthropoda; class Collembola; order Symphypleona; family Katiannidae; genus Sminthurinus; species Sminthurinus aureus. The sequence continues at coordinate 3,133 of JAQGBH010005338.1, read as the reverse complement.
TCATCATTTAAAGAATCAAATCACAGTTTCGTCCCATATTATACCCAAGAGGCAAAAAGACTTGCACGTCCGTTTGTCTACATACTCCATACTATACAGCGTACAGCTGCACACTGCATATCTACATATATCTATCTACTTGGAAGATACAAGTAATTAACAACAACAGCAACATACAACTTTCACTATCGTCCCTCTTCTCACTACTCTTAGATACGATTAGTCATAATAACAATGATAATAATAATATATTTGCTCATTTTTTTCTTCATCTTCACGAATTTTCTTCATTGACCATAACCATAATACATCATCTTACATTTAAAAAATATGTAGGAAAAAAGAGGAATACTGTTTTGAATTTTGAATATTATATCACTCAAAGCTCAAACATTTAATATTTAATACATGAGATTATGCATTACGTGTTTTAATTATGGGGATTTTCTAACAGTTTTTCATCTTTGTCTCTGATAAAAAAAATCCAATGACATGGGAAAGACATCATTTGTTTGTCATCATTTCTTAATTACATCAAAATAATCAAATTTATTTGATTTAGCCACAGCATCTTCTCACTCATTCACTCATAACTCAGTACAATACAGCATAAATACATGTAATACATTGTAATACATTGACTGTTTGAATATGATGATTGTGAAATTACAAATATGATTTGAATTTATACATACCTAATATAATATGTGAGATTATCTGTGAAAAATATCCATCCAGGATTCCTTAGATTATGAACTAGAGTCAAAAGAAGCTGTGCGACCTCTGTGCTCTATCTTGCTATTCAAGACTCTCTCGCAAGTGGTATTATCCTTGCTTTTTCAAATACTTTTTGCATTTCATTCAGAATTCAGAATTCAGACACACAACATTTCTTCGGTTACTTTTTTTTAATAATAATAATTATTATTTATATTATTATCATCACCGCCATCATAATACATCGTCGTATTATACATGATTGTTGTTTTATAGTCCTTTAGGATAATAAAACAACAATCATAGATCATTACTATTAAGTAAAAAGTAAAGTGTGTGCATCGGGTAACGGATCTTTAACCATCATTATAAAAGGTAAGTAATTCTTCATGTTTTTTATTGTTGTTGATATTGTTATTGTTACTACTGCTATTATCATTGCTGATATTATTATTATTTTATTTTTTTTCAATTTGTGTAGTTCAATATAAATATTTGTAACTGCTTTTGGTATTATAATTATTGTCATTCATTAAGATTTAAAATACTCATTGTTACAAATTTACTCGTGATATTAGTTATACATGCTAAATAAATACTCGTATTATAATAGTTTTTAACTAATACCACGAGTAAATGTGTATCAATGAGTATTTTAAATCTTAATGAACTGACAATAATTATAACAAAAGTAGTTAATTAAAAATATTTATAATGAACTACAACATAAATTGTAATTAAACCACATCGAGGTTAATTTTCCTTTAAACGGTCTATATTGCCATTTACTAATTACTATGGTCATATAAAAACATGTTATAAGTTATTTTTGACCCCTTGACCCCGGAGGTCACCCAGGTCAATGTGAGCTTTTGTTACAAAATGATTCTTTTTCGTATAGAAAGTACTGGGGATAGTATTAAAACATGTTGGAAGTTATTTTTGACCCCTTGACCTCTGGGGGTCACCTGGGGCAATGTGAGATTTTGGTATAAAATCATTCTTTTTCGTATAGAAAGTACTGGGGATAGTATTAAAACATGTTGGAAGTTATATTTGACCCCTTGACCTCTGGGGGTCACCTGGGGCAATGTGAGATTTTGGTATAAAATCATTCTTTTTCGGATAAAAAGTATCTGAAATGGTATTAAAACATGGGTTAAGTTATTTTTGACCCCTTGACCCCCGAGGTCAATGTGAGATTTTCCTATAAAATTAATTTGTTTTTTCAACTAACCTTATAGGTAATTATAATTGTATTTTTTTTCTAATTCAGGTAAATTCTTCGTTAACATGGACATCGATTCAAAGGAAAGTCGTCGTGAAGGTGTAACTTCAGAAGAACTTCAAGAAGGTGAAGACTACTTCTTTGGAGAGCCAATGTTAGAACCGACGTTTAATGACAGAGATTTCTACGACTTCGACGATTACTCTGACGACGATAAAAACGACTATCACTCTGACGACGATAAAAACGACGATCACTCTGACAGCGATAAAGATGACGATAAAAACGACGAAAATCACGAAAACGGTGAAGTCGAAAATTTGCTCATCGAATCAGAAGAAAAAGACGACGACATCGACGAAGGAATTAGCGACGATGAAAAAATCCGAACATTTATGTCGAAAGGTTGCAAATGTGGAAAAAACTGTCATAATCAGTTCAGTTACAACACTGTCCGTGAGAGTAGTTTATCGTCGATAGAACAGAATTATTATGCTGGTCATTTCAAGTTCCAACATTCTTTCCTCATGGGAGCATTAAATGCTTTAACTATCACCGAAAGCACAAAGAATACAAAAGCCGACGAAAGAAAAAGACGACGAACCACGTACCGTTTTCAAGGAGTTCCTGTTTGCAAAGAATTTTTTGCCTTCGTATTTGGTACTTCTGAAGGAAAATTGAAAGATTTAAAAAAACAAATGACAAACGAAGGACCACAGCCTAAAATACATGGCCTTGCTTCGAAAACAACTAATAGAGCTCTTCCCATCGAAATGAGAAAAGAAGTAAAGACTTTCATCGAAAATATAGCCGATATCAGAGGTTTAGTTTTACCCGGTCGTCTTCCGCAATATAAGAATCTAGAAGTGAAACTTTTACCCTCAGCAACGACAAAAAAACAAATATACGAAGAGTATAAAGTGGCCTGTGAGTCTTCTGGTAGGAAGTTTGTTAGTGAGCGTATATGGTACTTAACATGGAACGAATTTTGTCCAACCATCGTAATTCAAGATCCAAAAACCGACCTTTGTGCAACATGTCAACGCAATATGTCATCGCTAGGTCATTTGGCAACTTTACCCGACGATCAAAAGTTAGCGCTCCTACAAAAGTCACAGGAGCATCTTCAACACGTTGACATCGAAAGAAAATACTACAAATATATTTGTCAATCGATTAAAGAAGAAT
>JAQGBH010005337.1:0-14566 GCA_034698265.1 Sminthurinus aureus | reverse complement strand
TTTGTAAAACTTGTGCAGAACTTTAGTATAGTACTTTTAAATAGTTTTTAACAGTATAAATTTAATGAATGTGAGCTTATTGGTTATTGACGCAAGTATAATTTCACCTGGACTTACCAGCAAGATTTTAAGTTGTATACTACAAGTTTTATCATCCTTCTCTCTACCCCTGTCTATCTGTGCTGCCTTTTCAGTATCTTCTTACTTCTCACTTTTATAGCTAAATATACTTAATTATTTCGTTGTGGACCAGTGGATAAAACATGATCCCGTCAATTTTCAGTGGCATATGCTGTAACAGTACATTTATAATTTATCTATATTATTTATATTCAATAATCTAATTCATAATTCTATAAAGAAAATTAGGCATCATGATACTTTTGTTTAAGTATAAAGTATAATTTATTGAATCTTCAAACTACAATGATGCATTTCAATTGTCAATTATTTGAAATGGTGTGTCATTTTCCAATTTCCACTCTAAAGTTGTTTTGTTTTGTGTTCTGTTTCGTTGTTTACATAAATACATAAATGGTAATTGATCTTGCCATTAAAAAAAAGATGTTACTGAACCCGAATATGTTTGTCATTTTATTTAAAATTATACAGGACGATGTCAGTAGAGCAAGAGGAGATCAAAAAATTAGGAAATGGGAAAAACAAAAATGGAACAATTGAAAGTAAATCATGGCTTTTACGATTTTTTGAAAGCCAAGTGTTTAACATGTCCTATGCCATCGGTTATCTCTCCACATCCAAAGATCCTGGAGTACAACAATACATAGGTAAGTATTTAGAGTTTATGATGTAATATAATATTTATTTATATTATAAATTTCTATTTACAGAGACATATTTTTTATCAATCCTTATTATTTACTGTATCGGGAATTTATAGCTTATATAATACATGGTCTTATTTTTTCCTTTTACAGTAAATTTGATGTTTCGATTTCCTGAGAGAGAAGTTGACTTTTATTTACCACAATTGGTCACAATGTATATCACGATGCAAGATGTTGCAGAAGTTCTACACCCCTATTTAATTCATAGGTAAAATAATCATAAAAATATTATGTAATGTTATTTTGTTCTTCATTAATCGAGTTTGTAGTGTCTATAGTTTACATGGACAAAAAAGGAATGAATTGTTTGTAAAATTTCTTGTACTTAATAAAATTTGTAGATGCAGAAAGTCAGTAGATTTTAGTCTTCAATGTGCCTGGTTACTGGATGCATATTCATCCGATGCTCATTGCCAATCGAGGAAAAAATCTCATGGCACTAAATTAAAAAACCTAATTCTTTCTGATTCGTTAAGGTAAAAAAAAACATAATTATTTATATTTACTAAAACTGATTATCAAATAAAGAAACAAGTTGTGTTTATAATTATTATACTTATAATATAATATTATAGTCTCTTATTCTAAATGTTTTGAAATTTCTTTTCCAGGCCTAAAGATGTAAAAAGTTTTCGCAAGTTATCTGTACTTCAATCACCGACTACTAATAATATTGAACCTCCTCTGTTCCCTCCACCTGTCAATGGATCAGCATCGCATGGCTTTCCACAGAATCTCAACACAAATAATAATAATAATAGAATTAATGTCTCAAACTCTTTCAATCGTCAAAAAACACATCAACGATCATTATCTGATGCACCCGTCAGAATTAATGGCCTAATTGAAAATAATTTAAGTCTGAAAAACGGTCATCGTCGAGTGGTTCGTAATAAATTATCAATGAAAGCAAATATAAATATACAAATATAATTATGAGCATAATGTGTTGTGGTTCTATTTATCTTAAAAGTTTGAAATTCTATAATAATATGTTGGATTTCCTATTTATAAAGGGTTCCTTTGGGCTACCAAGAAATTGTCTCGGAGATTTGACTTCTGGTCATGGATTTGACAATGGTTGCATGTGTTTTGAGCCAATTTTTAATGATTTAAAACCAATAGATGAAGACTGTGCTTGCGGGGTAAATTTGTATTATTGTCATATATATGTATAGTGTATAGTTTATTTTATTTATGACTTTTTTTACATCTATAACTTTACTACAAATCATGTCGTGTAGTTTATGCCAATAACATTTAATGGTTCAATTATTTATTACAGGCTGCAAGACTGATGCCTCAATTAGAATTTATTAAATCTCTTATCCAAATCGGAAAAAATATGTCATCCCTTTTTACAAAGGATGATAAAACACCTAAATTAATCGCAGAATTAAATTTAGGTACTGAAATACCAAGACACTCGTAAAATATATACTAATTTAATGTACTGATTATTTGCTATTAAGAAACGTTTAACGTTTTATACATTGACTAACAAAAGGATTACGATTTTAATCTTGTTCGTTTTATTTTTTTTATGCTACCATTTAGTCAATTTAAATTTACCAGCTAGGGTATGTTGATTTCTTTACGCTGTCGTTTTACATGTATAATGTGTACTGTATAATAACAAAGTTTTTACTCACTATAATTGGATTTTTTTTTCTAGAACAATCTAATAATAATATAAAATCTGAACAATTCCTTTAGGTATGGATACCAGTACACAATAATATTACTCATATTGTCCTTCGCATACCACCACAAGATGCGACAGTGCTCAATTCAAAGGACAAGGTTTGTGTTTTTTTATAATTTTGCATCGTGCTTAATTTCTTTTGAATCCTATTTTGTTTATACTTTTTTTGTTAAATTTTTGCACAAATATTACTCACAATTATTTGTTTTTACTAAAATGCAATTTTTAGACTCCTTACATGATTTACGTGGAAGTCCTTCAAGTAGCAGAAGTTCAAAAAGCTCGTATTCCAGCCAAACCTTCAATAAATAATCTCTTAAGGCATTCTCGCTCAGAAGAAAATATAATTGAAGGAGTTGCGACAACATCTAACTCATCTCATAACGGAGATTCTAATCTTAGTAATGATCAATCACCTCCTTCATCGTCCAATTCTAACATACCAACTTCAAATAGTAGCTGTATAGATTTAAACCTTGATTGTTGGTCTCAAGAAGATGACGAAATTTCACAACAAGTAAGAACATAATATGTACAATGAGTCCCTTTATAACAATAATCTACAATCTTGTTCACATGTTTTTTAATCATATACATGTTTTATGTCCAAAAAAAGGACAAACTATTTTCAATCTATATACATGTAGAAAAATGATGTACTAAAATGAAACACTGTTTTTTGTTGAAACAGTATTTACAGCTTAAAAGTATGCGTTGTGATCGAGATACCATTAGCCAAATGAGCCAGGACTCTTGTGACTCAAGGGAGCCTGTCTTTGTTTCTGCTGTAGATATTAGACGTCGATTATCTGAGTCACTTCATATGCCTAAAAGCACATTTTTAAGAGATCCTGAAGATCCTAGTGCTTCCGTCCTAAAAGAGCCATTCGAGATTAAAGAACAGCGAATTAGAAATAGCAGTCCTTATGGTGGACTAACTGGGTGGAAATTATTACCATGTATTGTGAAATGTGGAGATGATTTAAGACAAGAATTACTTGCATACCAACTTTTATCCTTGCTCAAAGATGTTTGGACTGAAGAAAGAGTTCCATTATGGGTACGTCCATGCGGAATCTTCGTCTTGTCTTCGGATAGTGGAATGATAGAACCAGCCGTCAACACTGTTTCTTTACATCAAATCAAAAAGCATAGTAAAATGTCACTATTGGAATACTTTCTTCAGGAGTTTGGGTCCGAAAATTCAGAACATTTTCTTACAGCACAGAAAAATTTTGTTCAAAGTTGTGCAGCTTACTGTCTCATATGTTACCTTATCCAAGTAAAAGACAGGTTAGTTTATTTTGATAGTACAAGATTATGTAATAAGTAATAATATAATAATATATTACGAATATTATAGTCACAAGTTTTTTGATGATATTATTAATAAAAATACCAATAATCATGATTGTACATGTTTCTATCTCACAGACACAATGGGAATATTCTTTTGGACAATGAAGGACATTTAATACACATTGACTTTGGTTTCATTTTATCAACCTCTCCAAAGAATCTAGGATTCGAAAGTTCACCATTTAAATTGACCGAAGAATTTGTACAAGTTATGGGTGGTATTGGATCGGATATGTTTGAATATTTTAAAATCCTCATGCTACAGGTATGTTTATTTTACCTGTGATAAATTTAATTAACATTGTTACATTCGTCACTAGAATGATATAGTTAAAAAAAAATTCGGGATTGAAAAATAAGTCTTTTCTAATTACGTTTTAGGGCTTAGTTGCAGCAAGAAAATACTCAGAAAAAATTATCCATTTGGTGGAAATTATGCGTTCAGGTATTTTATACATATTATGGAATTTTGAAATTGAACTATAAAAATATCAAAATATAATATATTATGTAGTCTATATCGATGTTCTGTGCATACTTAACTCATACTCTGTGATGATGAACGACAGACATAAAAATTCTTTTGTTCATTTTAGGATCTCAGCTTTCATGTTTCAAATCGGGTGGTGTATCAACAATCGCTTCACTTAAAAATCGCCTTGATGTAAGTTTATACACATACAATATTCAGTACTATAATGTATAATATAAATTGACTTCATATTGTAACTTGATTTTAAAATGTCGTTTGTGAAAAATTTAATGCTTAATGTTATTTATCTTTTGTTTTGTATTACAGATAAGTATGACTGAAGAGCAATTACAGTCACTTGTCAATGATTTAGTGAACCAAGCTCTAAATTCACTTACAACTTCACTGTATGATCGTTTTCAATATTTTACGAATGGTATACTGTAGTTATGTTTTTCAATAAAATGAGCATTATATTATATACTTTCATATTTTACTTCTTGGAAAAGAGAGAATAATATTATACTATATTATAATTTATAATATATTATTCTTTCCTGTCATAAATATTATAGTAACAATATATTTACATAATACATAAGGTACGGTTGTAATATAATTTAATTTTCGTATACTTTACGTTTGCAAGTAATTATTTTTATTATATTATATAATAGTGTAGAAGCTGAGAAAAATATGAAATGAAACGCATTCCTATTTAATACATATATTATATTATTATCATTATTTATAATTTATAATATAGTATGTGGTATATCAAAAGTACTATGTACAGTACATCGATGATTCTGAACAACTAGTGGTATAAAAAAAAATACGTTCCTACGCATCAAAACAATGATATGAAATTTCCTTTATTTGAACTGTTGATCTATGTGGTAAGTACGTGTTATATACATATATAATATATATTATCCATTTCGATCATTGTTCTTTGATGTTACATAGCTACGAGAGAGAAATTTGATACGCCTGCAAATGTTGTCGTTATAATGTATATGAAAATAATATTTATTATTATTATTATTGTTGTTATTGCGTCTCTATGAATTTTTTTATGAAATGTTCATCTTTATACAATTATGATGATGGTAATAATAATATATTGATATATACACTATAGATATGCATAGTTTTTTCTATACGAAACAAACAGTTTATGAAAATAATATCATTATTATGAAATACCACACACAGATACACAGTAATTTATATATACATATTAAGTTTATGTATTTTCTGAAAACGTATACTTCCATAAAATGAAGAATAAAAAAACGAAATAAAATAAATTCAACGTTGCAATGTGAATATTATGCAAATCAAAAAATGCAAGTTAATACTGATAATACACATACACCAAGATCCATATATTATAGTATATAGTATATTTTTATATATAATATGCGCATCGTTTTTCCGTTCATCCAAATTCATTAGAGTTCAAAATAAATATAAAATCAAAAATCAATGATAGATTTTTAAATGTTATTTTTTATATATTTATTGAAGTTTGAAAAATTCATTTTTTATCAATTTTTCTTTGTAGATACATTAGGTTATTATTTTTCATGTATTATAATAATATATATGCTACTGAGGCTATCTTATATATACATATATATATATATATATCATAATATTATATTATATATTATATCGATTTACACAAGTACAACGAGAGTCAGTTAAAATAATATATACACATAATATGTCTAATAGATATACAGTAATAAATGCATATTTGTCGTAATAATAATAAATTACAGTTTACAGTTGGTTACAAGTTATACAATTGATTCGATAAAAACACAAGGAGTTATTTTGTAGTTTGAACGTACATAAATATAACACAACAGTACATAATATAACATAAGATGGGCGGCAGTGTTGCATTGAAATCTTATTACAAGTATAAGTCGGACTGTATAATGATTACAGAGTGTAGTGAATAATAATTTTTAATCGATTTTACTTATGTCTTCATCCGTGATCATCATCAATTGAAATCCAAGGAATCCAGACTGTAATCAATACAGATTTTTGACCAATTACACAGTAACATCCGTCATCGATTACTTTTTCAAAGTATATAAACAGTACAACACTGATAGGCATATATATGTACATATACATGTAGACAAACAAATGAAAATAATACATAGTGGGCCCCAATATATTTTTTCGCAACTAGACATAAACTGAATAATAATGGCAACAACATTAAACATATTAGTTAAATGTACACTAAATGATTATAAAATGATAATACAGATACAGATGTATAATATATATTATATACAACGAGCATCTATATATAATAGAAATAAATGCAAAATACACACACAGGTTTCTTATACTGTAGTCTACTTTTAAGGGAAGACATTAAAACTATAATTAACAGAACAAACTGAAAATGATATAATATTATAATAATATATTATATATATATATTGTTCACGATTCATCACACGTAATACTCATTAGTCATAATTCTCATTTCTCGTAATATGAATACAATATATAGCGTCACATCATTTCAACTAAAATTGTCACTTTTTGAAATGCACATGATGAAATAAAATACTTTTCATTTGTTTTAACTTTTTAATCATTGTTGTAAATAGTACGCAAGAGTTCTGCACATCTGTTTTGTTTTCAAAACGGTAACATAATATCTTTTCTCTGGTTAACAATGATGACAATATATATAATATATATATACATAATACATATATACACCTTCACATATTGTGTGTATGTATATACGTAAAATCAGGAGAAAAAGCAACAGAAAAACAAATCAAACTTAAAATCTAGACGTTGTAAAAAAAAACAAAAAAATAGTATCAAAAGTCTGGTGGCTGAAAAAATAGCCAATACAATCTAATCTTATATTTACAAAAACATTTATTAGGTTATCATATATTATTATTGTTATCATCTCTGTAGTATTTTCATCTTGGCTACTAATATTTATATATACACATAACGTATGTAATTCTAAACTACATGCCATTATACTTTTTCATTTAGTATATCTGCATAATTTCATAAATGATTAGTAATATTTATTGTTTATTAGGATTTATCTATTATTACTCTCATTTTCACTTTTTTTTCTAGGATATTTAATGTTAGCTTCTAGACATAAAATACACACAAACGTAATAATATTATAGAGATATATGTAAGATTTAAGTCAATTCTCATGTATATGATCAAAGGACAATGGAATCCGTATTAATTACACTAGTAAGAGTTTTCTATTGTTCGTGAGATATATATATGCACACACACACACACACACTTTTCTTCATGACGTCATATTTTCAAAATGGCTTAAACTAAGTAGAGCATTCTGAATTATTTTCGCTCATTTTTGTATAATATAATATAATAATAAAGTATCCTGCTAGCATATTTATCTTCTAATAATGGAAAATTTTTACTAAAATGTTATTATATCATGATACATGTTTTTTCATTAGTGATTTCTTTAATTTCTTCATCTTCAAACTTGACACACATACATTTCAAAATGGAACAACAGTCATCATATTATATGGAATATAAGCATAAAAACGCAAACGGATATTTTTTTTCTAAAATTATATACCTACCACTATAGTATTATGTATTTTAAATACATACAATATAAATACTTTTTAATAAAAATTAACATTAACATGAGTAACTTTGCAGGTTTTAGTCTGTTTTATGTGTGGTGACACGGCTTTGGTTTTCTCGGCAAAAAGAGTCGAGTTTGTAAAATGATAATGATAAAAATATGTAGTACAAGAAGTATTCTTCTGTTTTTCAACAATCTTTTGTAGTTTTCACTCCTTTTCATTCTTCCTCTTCTTCCTTCCATTTATCGTCTTTCAACTACATAGGTACAAATAATTATGTTTATTGTGTATTAATATGTATTACAAATACATTTTAAACATAATAAGACATTCGCTGTACACCATCCTCACATATATATATATATATATTTTGATACTATACTTAATCCATGGAAATATATAGGAAACACACAGTACAAATAAAGATATTTGTAACAAGAGAAAATCAGCATAATGAGAGGAGCAATATCGATTTTAAATGGTATAATATATATATACTTTACTTATTCATACATATCAACTATACATTTATAATAATAACATCATAATATTCTTCTTCTTTTGGTTAACTGGATTTTTAGAAAATTGGCACAAATCATTATTGCATTTTCTTTTTGTATAATTATATTATAATTTATAATGTAATGCAATCAAAATTCAATGACAAATATTTACACTGATACATATATGTATGCATAATTATTATTTCCTCCTTACTTATGTACTAATTCCGAAAAACAGTAGTATATCATCAGGTATACATGAAAAATTTAGAATTTCAGAGACTGTATGTATAAGACAGTACTACGGCCATTAATATGTAATTATTACATGAACAAAGGAAGTATACCTACTACAATCAAATAATGTTTTTGCCTCTTCAATCAAATAGAGGAAGAAGAGAGAGAGATTAGAAGTATTCTGTAAATAATTCTATTGAAATATATGTTCTACATGTATTAGCTCTGTGTAAGTGTGTGTGTGTCTGTCTGGGTATGACTGTGTGTAGAAAGCAGAAGAAATATAGTCCAGCAATAATATTAACTGAGTACATATATAATACATACACATAGGAATTAAGCCCTCTAAAACATATTATTATTATTATTCTGTAAATAATATTTTTTCTTTAAAACAACAAAAAAATGAGATTTTGAAAGGATTATAACAATCATGGTTTAAACATACATTATGTATATCACTTTATTACATACAAATCGGTAACATTTTATTACCATTAAAGTTTCGTTTCTTTATATAATATCATGAGACTTTTGACGTTGTATTAATATATACCTACTGTAGTAGTCGATAGTATTTATTTTATCTAGCCCATATGAGCTGACTAATATAATTGATGAGAGAGAGCTAATTTATTAAAGAATGAAAACTGGGGCCTTTTTGTGAGTTTCAACTTCTCTTCCCTAAAATGTACTAATACAAAGTAAAACTATAATAATATGTTATATAGTTTGTGATTTGAACAAAACAAAAGTTCACTACTTTAAAACACTAACTTAATTTCCGTTTTTTTATACTATATGGGTTTTTGTTGTATAGTATTATAATATAATAAGATTATCTTACTAACAATAAATTATAGCTACAAAAGGTACAGGTTCATTATATTGTTGTGAATTGTTAGTAGCAGTAGCCGTTATTCTCTGAATTGTAGATTAGTTCTTTTTAGTTTAATATAAAAACATTAATCACACTTTGTATGAATTAAATTTTTAGTAGCTGGTGTATGTGTGTATGTATAATTTTGTGATACTTGTGATTCATAAATTCGTACAACAAACAAGCATTAAAAAAATATTTTTAGGAAAAAAAAGAAAGAAATTATAATACTGAAAAATATAATGATACGTTTGTTTTTTTTTTTTCTTGTACACAGAGAGATATAAATGCTAAAGGCGTTCATTCTTTCTCATTTTCATATTTTTTTCCATATTATTCTCATTTGACCATGAGCTATCACTAACAGATATTCACGATGCATTAAAATTATTTACGAAATAATATAAATTAAGTAGTTTGCTGCATGTCAATACTTTCACGTTAACTCGCTTGCTTGACTTTTTGTTTCTACAAAATAATAATACACATATGTCTACCTTCTAAACATTATATATATTTTGTTTTTTGTTTTTGAAATATACTATCATATTATATTATTATAATTTATATTGTATCATCTACAATTTTTTCATTTATCATTACTATTACTATGAATGACAATAACATCAAACTTTATACTATCTACATTTTTGTATGTGTACACTATGTCGTATTTATACATATATATATATATATATATATAAATGAATATACATTATATATTATACATTATAGAAAAAACGTATGTATGTATCGAAGTATTTTTCATGTTATTACCATCTCTATATATCTATGTATATATATATATATATATATATCATATCGAGCAGTAATCCGTACCGTTTTTTGACATTAAATTATGTATTTTACATAAAGTGTTATCATAATCTGTCAATATTCACAACTTGACCACAGATTTTGCTATTTGTTAATTTTTTTTATACAGTCAGTACTCTGTGGTTTATATTTTGTGTGTAGTTGTATGTATATATATTTGTATGTAGCTATTGTTACTATTACTACCTGAAGAATTCGAGATGCCATTGAAATTTTCGTTATAAATAGCAAAAACGAATCAAATCATAAAAACTGAAAAGCATGTAATAACAACAGTAAAACAATAATATTATACAACCTACTAAATTAATAACTATAAATGAGACCAAAAAGATTTTCTAATAAAAACTAAAATTACGTGTAGTAATAATACCGGAAATTTTTCCATTCTTTTCCTTCATTAACCGTTTTTGATGATAACAGAAGAAAAAAAATAAAACTCAGACACAACCAAAAATACAATCAAAATATCTGTTATCCTGAACTATTGTTGCTGAATAATTATTATTATTGTTATTTTGAATAACAACTTTTCCTGTTCTTGAAAATAATGTACATAATATATAATACATGATAGTAAATATACATTATTTCATTGAAGACATACATTTAACTATATTATGTACATATTATATGCATTTTTAAAAATTTGTGTCAATAGTTCATTTCGTTTGTTTTTACTTATTCCGTTTTAAATAAGTAAATAATGATAGACTCTAAATTATGTAATCTATCTATTTCTATACACATATAAAACGCCGTATAATTTTAAAAATTCAAGAAAAAAAAACATCAAAAAACTAACAGTGCATTATCGTATTAATTATTATTATTACCAGTTAATTTTGGGGTTTGGTTGTACTTGATTTATTCTTGGTCATCTGTAGCTCCATTTTCTTCAATCATTTTATGAATTTCTGCATTTTCTGTTGTTTCATCATTTTCTTCATTAGGATCTTGTTCATGTTCTTCCTCTTGGTATCCATTTCCTTCACAATCTTCACCGTTATCATTTTCGTTTTCATTCTCATTTTCCTCGTTTTCTTGTTGCTCTCCATTCTCTTCCTCTTCTTGATTTACACCAAACCTGTATGTAAAACCATGAAAAAACATGCTTTCAATGTCTCATCGTGTATGAATTTTTATTCATAAACATACACGATACAAATAACAACTAAACAATTGGTGAAGTAATTACAGATTGATATGTATACATAATATATTATGCATCTTTTAAAAATTAAACATATTTATTATTATTGTAATGACTGAAATTAAGGAATGATAGTTAGTATCAAGAGTAAAGTAAAAATAAAATTGACTTACATAGCAGAGAGACATTGCGTCACACATTGAAAAAATTGACGATCGTTTTCAGCTCGCTCACTATCCATAATCATCCAAGCTTTTTCATTCTCTGCCCGTTCTCTTTCTAAAGCTAACCACTCGCGATCAATTTCAATGCGTTGTCTTTCTAGTTCAATCACTTCACTTGTCCAGGTATTTCCTCCATTCATAGTCTCATCCATCATAAATCCTGAAGTAGAGTGTCCAGATAACGAACCAACACGAGGTCTTTTTGCAGGATGTCCAGATTTCATTAAACCAAATGGACCACTACTACCACCACCACCACCAACACCAAAAGAAGCTGAAAAACTTCTCTTTGTTCTTGCACCTGGGTAAGAACCTCCTACTCCAAGTTCACTATTTAAAAAAAAGTAAATACAAGAGTAAAAATAAGTAACTTTATACCCAGTAACTTTTAGCGTTTACTTAGTAACGTTAGCTGACAATAGGATGCTATTTCTCATGGTACAATACACATACGGTGTGTATAGTATACCCTGTTAAAACAAGTTCAAACTTTCAACTTGACTTTTAAATAAAAGAGTAATTATTAACCATTCTGAATACTAATTTGAAGTTATATTTTGTAAATTTCAATGAATAATATCCGATACGTATAAGATATTATTCAAAGTTTTCAAAGTTGAAAAAATCCAAACATATTATCATTACATATATATATAAAAGATAAAACAAATAATAAATGCTATTATTTAGATGATTTTAATGTTGTACAATTTGTACAAACTGCTGGTAGTACAAGAACTATTGAATTATGATGATGTCTTACAGAATCCTTTTTGAAATTATATATATATACACTAAAGTTGTCGCTTCACACAAAGTTCTAGGTAAATTTTAATTTGTATAATATTCAGAGAACGACTATAATATTATTATGTCTGATTACTGATAAATATAACTTGTATAGTAGTTTGTTTAAATTAACGAATTACGAATTGCCATTATTTAAATGATAAAATCCTACTTTTACAAAACAGAAATGAACAATGAATTCCATTGAATTCAAATTTGAACCAGAAATATTTCAAATACATAAAATATTTAAGGAGACTGACGCATGGGAGAGAGAGAATAACTTATAAGTCGGTTTTCTAGTAAATTTTAAGATGTTGACTGGAGGGTTTAATATTTAATAGTTGTCTTATCTTACACTAATTCAAAAATTTCTGAAACAATCGACTTACTCTGAACGATAATCTTCCTCTTGAAGTAATTCTGAATCTTCAAGATCCTCTTCCATATTTTCTCCATGATCTAGTTCGGATGCATTTGCAGTCTCATCTACGGTAACTGTGACGCTATCATCTTGTTCATTCTTAATTAGAGAGCCAGACACTCCACTCCCGGTAATTGTACTATTATTTCCAGCAGAATTTCCATTTCGTAAGGATAATGCTGCAAAACAACAAAAAGCATAATATAATATATTATAATATATAATAAACAGACACTATTTCCAAAAAAAATGAATAGTGTCTACTGATATCTAGTACTAACTAATACGCTAGATCTAGTACTAACATTACTATTAAACTAATTATGAAAAGTATACCATTTTTCTGGACAGAAGAGGCCGCGGACATAGAGTTAGAAGATCGTGGTTGAGAACTTTCAACTCTACTTGGTGAACTTCCTTCATCATCTGAAAAATGCATTAAAATAATTAGCATGTCTCATACAAATTACAGTACTACCTAATAAATAAATACTGTGAGTAAATGCAAAATGCAAAGTAAAGTTTAAAAAAAAAAGAAGGTACAACTACCACCACCAAAAAGTAATACCTTCAACTCGAAGACTAATTTCTGGAGAAAGGACGTTTAAACCTGAGTTACTATTATTTGAACTACTTCTTCCTGTTGGTGTCATGTACGCATCAGGATTTCCATTTATTAAACGTTGATATTCTTCAATAAGACCTAAATGAGCTGCGTTACTGTAAACAAAAAAAAGAGAGAAGAAAATAAATTATAGTTTAATGTAATTTCACCTAATTATTTTGTTTCAAACTGTCTTGTTTTTACAACTTTTTGTACAATAATATTACATAAAATATGCATTTGAAAATATTTTCATATAACATTGCAATATTTTCCTTCTCTTACCCGGCAGTTTGTGATGTGGGACTGAAGGACATTTGACCTTCTCTATTTGGAGTGAAAGAACCATTTTGCATCATACTACTAACTCCACTGTTTGATTACAAAAGAGAAAAATACATGTATGTCACATTTTAATTTTTAATTTACTCTTGGAAACTTATTCTTTATTATTAGAAAAGGATTAATCTTTTTTTTGCCACCAAAAATGTATTTAGTTATTTTTAATAAATATCTTCTTTTGCCACCAACATTTTTTATATTTATTTGCCACCAAAGATAATATTTTTATTATTTTTTGCCACCAAAATGTATTTTTTTTTCAAAAGTGCCAACTTTTAATAAACTAAATATAAATAGTCTTGTTATGAGCTCCGCAAACAGATCAAAAGAATCCCTTTCTACCTTCAATTACAATGACACTGTCACATCCCTGTGCTTTTTTTCTACATCTGATTACTGATAAGGTAAATTATCTAATCTAATAGTTGTGGCTTTCTGTTTCTATGTATACACTGACCTAGAGGTCAGACGGCTTAACGGATTGACTTGAAATTTGGAACATAAGCTCTTTAGGGGTCAAGTAAGCGGTGTCATTT
>JAQGBH010005336.1:0-14569 GCA_034698265.1 Sminthurinus aureus | reverse complement strand
TCCATATGCATTTTGACATAGTTTTTGATGTTTGAAGTTCCAAATAGCAAAACGGGATATCTTTTTTTTATCTACTGCATTTGTGTTTTATGTGCTTTGAATCTGTTGTTGCGTCATTCCTGATCTCTGAAATCTCCGTATTTCAAAATTTCATTTTCTCTCTACATATCTTTATCCAAATTATACCTTGTGACATAATTCTAATGAATCAAATAATAATAAACTTTGCCCTTTTCCTTACCTTAGAACTTTGACGGTGATTTTTGAATCTTAAAAATTAATTTTCTAAATGTAGTCTTAGTTTTCCTTTGTAACTTGTAATTTTATGACAAAAAGGGTGATGATACATCAAAAGAAATGTGCCAGAGACAAGAGTAATGGTGATTCTATACATTCTACATTCTACGAATATGAACAACAGACCAGAGTAACAATAGTAATATTTATATCTCTTGAAGATTGAGGTGGCTTATTCTATAGAGGTTTTTAAAATAAGCATTTTTCATATATGATGTGTTTCGGAGCATTTGATGTACTTTCTACCTATTCTACCTCGCAATACCTATGTATTTTAATAAATACTCAAGTCTAACTTCAAAGGAAAATGTTTATATGTAATTTCAACATTCAACATAGAAAGGCATGTAGTAAACTTAATATAATATGGACGTAGGTAGAAGAAGGGAAACCAAAACAATGTAGACGTAGAATCTAGAATTAACGTACAAAACAAAGAATTTGCTCTTGCTGATAACACGATGGATGATAAATCTGTCTTTTATCTATTGTTTTTCTTATTTCTCTTTGAATAATAATTTTCAAGTATAAACTATGAACTTTTGCACACAATAATTTTCACATATTCACATTTCATGACAGCTGTCAGTGGTTCATTTTCGGTCTGATATTTTTCTTCTTCTTTTTGTGTCACGAACCTCTTTTAAACATGTATTAACATACATGTTTAAAAGAGGTTCTCATATTATATTCAACATATGACTTTGTTTACATTGTATCTACGTACACGTATTTCATTACTTTTCACTGTTCAAACCTCTTGCTAAACTTTCCCCTATATCCCCTATCTATGCGTTCGAGAATAATGTATAATTTATAAGATTTTTTCACTGATAAAATAATAATACTTGATGAAGATAAAGCCTTTCAAAGGGATGTATTTGATGCTTTATTAGTCCTCCGTCCAATCTGTTGAATTGATTGCATTTTCTTTCCCTCAATATTTCAGACCTTTAGTTTGGCTTGGATCACACGTTTTTGCGAGATTTTGTGTCGCCCAAACTCTGAATACTGAAGAAACTACACTCAGAAATTGGTTAACGTTAATAGAAGCGAATTACCACCCTTCCAATACATACCATAACTCAACACACGCAGCTGATGTTTTACAAGTAAGTCTCTTTACCCAAAATTATTGTAGCTTAACGTCAATTTCCTAAGTACGTATTATAGTTTTGATTTTCATTGCATTTAAATTCAACCTTTAAATTTGAAATGTCATTTTTTATGTTACATTACACAGGCAACTGCGTATTTCATATCAACTGACCGCTTAAAAACGTTTCTGGAGCCATTGGACGAAGCTATCGCTCTGATAGCTGCGGTAAGTTTAGTTGTGTTATCTCTTTTTTTTAAAAATCTTTTATCTTTCATTGTAGACACTGTAAAATATTGTAATGCTACAGATTTTTAATCCAAACATGTTGTTTTTCGATAGGTGGTCCATGATGTTGATCATCCAGGAAAAACTTCGTAAGTTTATACAATATAGAGCAATAAAACTTTCTTATAATTAGCTGCAAACTACAAGTATTAAACGTTACAATACCATTGCTATTTTGAAAAATATTCAACTAGAAAAAAAGTTACAAATACTAAGCCTATCTTCTTGAAGATACAAGTAGTTCTGCTACATCCACTATATAGAAATAGTTTGTACAAGTAGCACGAGAAGAATCGATAACAAGTCATGAATACTCAGAAAAATATTTTCACAATTTTATGTAACTTATTTTGACAGAAAATATTTGGAGTGGGGAAAAAGTCGATCACACAGAAATTCTGTGTTTAAAGAAGTGTAAAAGTGTTCCTAAATAATATCTCAGTTTGTAGTTTGTAATTTGTAATGTAATAGAATAGAAAAACAAAGTTAACACTATGATCTTTATACTAAGAGTTAAGGGAAAAAATAAAACATAGATAAACTCTAGACCGATAACAACAAAATGGGGACACTAGATACGTAATATTCAAGCTCAAATTTGATGCTCATTATTTTACCTCACTGAACTGGAAGGGATAGAGTGACAACGCTAAAGATGAACGTGGAAGATCAACGAATGGAAAACACTTGTTGTTCTTTTCAGCTACACTCTACACTTTTGCTACTTGTTGTTTCATAACAGGACTTGAATATGGACGCAATCAGTGTAGGTAATGCTTTCTCTTGTGTATCATTCTCGGTGCACACGAGCAAGACGATACATAACTGTTAACTCTAGTGATAAGAAAACAAAAGCAGCGAATGGATGCAAAACATCAAAACTCGAAACATTGTTATGATGTCTAATATTTTCTTCCTCACTGCCCACAACGACAAATGTAACTGGAAACTATAAATAATGAAAAATATTGATTTGCTTTCTCTTTTATCGTACCTACATCATATGCATCAAAGCAAGAAACTATAGAGAGTTTGGTTTCTGGATTGCATCGGAAAAAGAAGTACAGTTTTCTTCTTCAGATAGAATTATATAAGCAGAATAAACATGATGGTACAACTATACTGACTACTGATAAAGATTGTTTTTAGAAATAGATTTTTTGTCACCTAGTGAGGTGTAGTGTTGAGGAGTATAGATAATTATTATTATTTTTCACGGATTGTATAACTTCTGCGTCAAATTTGCAAGATCAGGTGAGGGGTTAAAAATTACGGAAACAAGAGAGAAAACAAGTTGTCCATGTATATTTAGTTAGACGTTCAGGTTGCTGTTGGAGCACTTCCAATAGCAACCTGTAAATGTTGAACCACAGGAGAAGAGAAAAGTTAAAATATAGTTTTTCTACAGCAAATTGAAAAATGCTTCATTTTATATCCAATAAACAAAAGATATTCTAAGATTATAAATATCAAATATACATTGCATATTATAGGCACTAAATATAATGATGCCATACTTATACTTAAGGAGCTGCCATACTTATACTGAGCCATACTTATACGGAGCTGAGATTTTTACTACAATATTTGTTTATTTCTTATTGTTTTCAGAGCATTTTTGACAAACTCAGGAAATGAACTCGCTTTGCTTTACAATGACTTGGCAGGTAATTACACAAAACCCCACACTTGCGACTTTACAACTTACCACTGAATTGCATAAAAAATTGAAAATGAAATATCAAGTTGTTTTACTACATTTTTATTTTGAAATTAATTTATTTTGTTGAAATTTAATTTTCATTTAATTTTTTAGTTCTCGAATCACATCACGCGGCATTTACCTTCAAACTAACACTGAGGTAAAAATACTACTCGGGAAAAATATAACGATATTTGTAATTTTTCATAAATAATCAAAGATAGGTCATTTGTAGTTGCAGACTTAATATTTTTTTTATGTGTTTGTTTTCAGTGATCCTCGTGTAAATATATTCAAAAATCTCGATGTTGAAACGTACAAATCGGCTAGAAGGAGTATAATTGACATGGTTCTAGCAACAGAGATGCCAAAACATTTTGAACATTTGGCCAAATTTGTAAATGTCTTCACCAAACCGTTTGTGAATCAAAAAGATGATCCAGTATCAACCGCTGGAACGGGCAATGCAGATCAATCTCCATGTACTCCGACAGAACCCGACATTTTGACCCTTATTACACCTGATAATATTGTACTCATAAAAAGGATGCTGATAAAGTGTGCCGATGTCGCTAATCCCGCAAGACCTTTGAAATTATGTATTCCGTGGGCAACCAGAATAGCAGAAGAGTATTTCCGACAGGTGATTATTCAAAACATCTCTGCATTGTGTATATACATATTATTTCTAAGTAACTTACATTGATGTTAAGCGGTGTAAGCACAACTATTATGTGTATCATATAATATTTCATTGATGAAAAATTGTATATACATTTATAGACGGCGGAAGAAATTGCTAGGAATCTGCCACCTGTGATGCCAATGTTTGATAGGAATACTTGTTCAATTCCTAAATCCCAAACAGGATTTGTAGGTATGTTTGCCTAATGATATTAGATATTATAGAGTTTCACTGAGCCATCCATAAATATAATAGTTTATACACCTTGCCAGTGCTAATGTAATGGTAACTCAAGAGTGGAGTGGTTTCCATCGACAACGGTGCTGGATTCCTTCTAAATTCTCAGTGACTTTTAACTCTCGTACATGAAAAGTACGATATTCATGATGATTTTCATTACATTTTGTTTGTTTTTTTCTTTTGTTGACAGACTATTTTGTTGCTGATATGTATGAAGCATGGGACGGTAAGTACACCAAATGAGAAAGCATACTTTCTTTTTTTCACTTTACTTTCTCTCTTTCCATTAGTACTACAGATAAATGAACGACCACACTACAAAATGAGAGGTGAAAGTTCATTTTCTTTCTTTCTTTCTTTTTCCTTTTGTAGCGTTCTTGGATGTTCCCGAAGTGATTGAACATATGAAATTCAATTATGAGTATTGGAAAGACTTGGAAAAGAAAGGTGTTCGATCAGCAAGTCAACTAGAGACATATTTATCGTCCTTACCAGAAAATTCCTACCTCTGATCTTTCACAAAAACTTCCAAAACGCCAACTTCTTCTCTTCTTGATGAGTTATCATAACATAATGTACATATGATTTAGATATAAAATTATGTTTCAACTTTCAACACATGGCATGTACACTTGATTAAAATGTTAGCAACTGAACATGAAACGTATGCTTTATTACCAACACTTTTGGACAGCTTTAATTTTATTTTTGAGTTTTAAATTTTAAATAAACTAACTGGTACTGAATTTTTTTATTTATTTAGCCAAAAGAAACAGGATGAGATAAATAAAAATTGCAGGTTCAAAATATTCATAATACTATATTGTTTTATGTATGCTAGAGTACATTATACCTTGAAAAGTACATATATAGTTTCAATTTGAAGAACCTTTGTTATTTTTTGTTTTTATTGTACTGTGTACACTATGAAATGAAAGTCTACTACTTTCACAACTATGTGTGCAGTAAAGAAAATTATCTACTACTATTAATCTACTTACTTACCGAAATAGTATGGAAATATTATATTTTAATTTACTTTCAAGTACCTTCAAAAGTGAAGTGGACAGAATTCATTTTATATAACTTGTCAGTGTTTTTACAACATCTTTGTTTTCTCTTCCTTTGGTATACAAAAAATACACACGTAATGCGTAATGCATAATGTATATATATATAAATATACGCTTAAAATGTGAGTTTTTGGTCAACACTGAGTAACATGTATGTAGTGAATGACTTTCATTTTATGAGTTATGAATTCTTATTTTAATTTATCACATTAACTTGATTAGTAATAAAAGTTGTTATTGATTATCATTATTATTGATTATTATTTAATATTTAAGTACTCTCACAAATATCATTTTTAATTTTGGGTAGTTTCCTGGATGAAACGAAAACCCTTGAAAAAATATATATATATATATAATATCCATTACAAATTCTAAACATGTCGTGAATGTACTTTGGACGATCCCACAAAATTACTTTATTGAGAAATTTAAAATGTAAAGCGATAAACTATTCCTATTTTACTTTTAAAAAACTACCTCTCTGAAAAACACAGCCCATTTGGATTAGATTCATATGTCGACCAAAATGACCTCAAAGTTCAACACATATTTTGATATTTTAAACGAGCTTCCTCTGAAAAATCAGGCTGTAAAGGAAACGATATATTGGGGTTAAAATTTAAATTTCTCAATAAAATTGTTTTTCGGGAAAGCCTACTGTGTACATTGTACACAGAATGATAGTGTATATAGTATATAAGATAATCAATAATCATATCGATCTTGATTTTTGCTTTTTTCTGAATTTTTATTCTGCTGGCTGGAATAAATTTCATAAAATGCAAAAATACAGATACAAAAATACACAACAGGATATCAATGTTTGTTACATTATGATTTATGATGTTATAAGCAATGAGTCGAATTTATTTAGTACGTTTTGCAACGTCCTCCTGTCAAAAAAAGTGGAAGTCAGGGCATTCGATTTTTCGAAATTTCGACTCACGACTCATACATATGTCTTAAGTGTTACAATTTTAGACATGTGTAATAATTATTATTGTTTGAAGTTGTGCGAATGTTTCTTTTCAACAAATGTTTATGCTGTAACTCTTAATTATGTTGTTGTATTGGTTAACCTCTCATCTATTTGTATATAGTTCGTACAGAAACTGTTCAGTGCATTGTGCGTTGTGATACGACATGTACTGAAAATACAGAGTAACATGTCCACTAAAACTTTTCGAACTTGTAATGATGCTGCTGACTAATCTCGTTATATTATAAGATATTATACGTATGTATAAAAATCAAAAATATAATACAAAATACAAAATATATACAAAATATTATATATGTATGAATATATTACGTGTAATGTGTATATATGGTCTGGTATGTAAACCGACATCCCTATAATAAATAACTATATCAATACAATAAATGTAATGTACAATTATATTATAGTTGTATGTATATCTACATACATATGATCTTGCTGACGGGTTTACCAATATAACATGATAAGGAAAGTTGTTGTCGTATAAGGTATTTAATACTGGAAAATATACCTTTAATATAGGCACTAAAGTAATAATAATTTCAAAAAATATTTTATTTCTTCTGGTTTAAATGTTGAATGTGAAGGAAAAACAGGTCTCTCTGAACTATTTTAGTCGCTATACATAATATATTATGACAAATATAATTATTATTATGTGTATATGTTACCGTCATTTTGTACAGCCAGTCAATGTATACAATAACGGTCAACGTGTACAGACTTTGGTCAATGACCAGGTATTGTACACATTGACCAGTTATTTTATACATTGACTGGCTGTACAAAATGACGGTAACATAATATACACATAAAATAAACAAGTAAAAAATTAACACAGAAAATAAATTATTAACAATAATTAAAATTATTATTAATAATATTGTTATACAAAGTGTAAGAAGTAGAAAGCATTGCAAGGTCAACAGAATTAGTGTTACATGTTACTTATTGAAATGTTATAAAATAGATATATTTACTATGTAATAATACATGAAGTCTGGTAACGTTCTCCATTCATTGTAACTGTAAATATGTTGTATTCAAGTTTTACACCGTCGCCATACAATTCAACCGAAACATGATTTCCTATCCTAATAACTGTGCATAACTTCTATAAAATATGAAATATAAACAGATGATACTAAAACATTTTTAGTGATCCTGCTTCGTACGTGCATGTTAATTTTCATCAGTTATCTGAATATGCATTTATCTAAAATTTACTACGTCCTTGTGGGTTGAAGCAATTGAAATTGTAGAAAATCAGAGAGTAATGCTCTGAGTTCACATACATTTTCACCAATGTTTACCAACTGTGAATAGGGCTATGGATAAGTCCCATGAATTTGGAGGTGCCTAAGTTGACGGGTAAAGGTAAGTTCTACAGGCTTCTAAAGTGTCAAAATGTTTTCATGTGATTTTATAAAATTTAAAACCCAATCGTTAAAATGTTTACACCGGGTTTAGGAAAAATTTCTATTTTAAAGTTCAGTTGTCGTGATTTTGGCCAACCTAAGAAAGACTTAATGGTTAGTGAACTACGAAAATGAAATCTCCGGAAGTGTACATAAACCTTTATACTAACCACTGATTCTCAATTCTCATCACACATCATACCAAAACTTCGTATATATATATATAATATATATACATAGATGACAAATGTACAATATGTTCTTAAATCCCATGAAATACTGTAAGCATGAATTTGATTCATTATTATTGTATGCATGTTTTGAAAAAGTGTTCAAATAAAGTACAGATCTAATATTGTTAACCTGGTCATAAATTAAAAGTCATTATTATTAACTGTTTTAAACATAAATTTTACATACATATTATATGGAAGTTTCATCATTTCTTTGGCTTAAAGTTTGGCACATTAGGGAAATCCGTATCACTGAAAAATTCCAATAAAAACACTCTTTCAGTTATAACTAGTTAAGAGATATTGCATTTCGAGGGGTTTAGTTTTACAAAGCAAATCCATCCTTTGTCGATTTAAATATTTTCTTACTTGCGACGTAAATTGTCAAGCCTAGCTTGTAAGTCTGCATCGATTGAATGATCGTTGGGGTTATTTGTCTTAGCAGCGACTGGGACTTTAGTGTTAGAGTGGATGTGACCTTTAGCCTCAGGTAGGTCCGATAGTTGATCTTTAAGTTGCAAACCCAATTCATCTAGTATTCGAGCAACGATTGTATCGCTTTCAACTTCTTCTTCTTCTTCACATATCGTTTCTTCTATCGTCTCCGACATGCAATCCTCTTTTAAACCCTGTACATAT
The DNA here is from genome assembly GCA_034698265.1 of Sminthurinus aureus. NCBI lineage: Eukaryota > Metazoa > Arthropoda > Collembola > Symphypleona > Katiannidae > Sminthurinus > Sminthurinus aureus. The sequence continues at coordinate 5,895 of JAQGBH010005336.1, read as the reverse complement.
GATGTGTTTAGTTCATATTTCATATAGACATTAATCTAAACTCTAATCACGCATGTAAAATAATACTACAAATGCAGAGTAAATTTCATGCCATTTACCATAATCACAGATTGTTTCTCAAATTCCTGAAGAATACGTTGAATTTGAGGAAGACGAAACTGTCTAAAAAATTGTCATATTTTTGTAGTATTAAACAGTACGAAACATTCATAATATTTCTGCTACTCATACTTATTCGGATGAATCAAAAGTTAGTTGGGATGAATAAATGATTTCATAATAATATATTATGATATATATACCTGTTCATGCTGCGAAGAGCTAATGTAATTCTAGAGAAACAAGCTAGCATTCATTAACATACACTTGTTGAGTACGTTTTCAGCAGTAAATTTTCAGTATACTTTGAAATGCATACCCTAACATTGCTTCCGACATTGCATGTTGACTTTCCAGAGTTCGGATTTTCAAGGAAACTGCTTGAATGTTTGCTTTCATCAGTATAAACCTTTGAATATACCTACGAGTTCTAACTAAATCTTTTGCCAATATTTTCACAGTATCCTACAGAAGAATCAGTACATCACCATTTTATCATTTATGGAGTACATACTAATAGTACAAATGGGTACAATATGCTAATAGAATATTATATTTTATGCAATATATTATACATATATTATACATAGCATGATATACTGTGTTTATATCGCATCAAAATTTCATACCATTTGTCCTTCTTTTGCCATTTTCTTAATATCATAGATAATCTTTTTCTCTTGATTTTCCATTTTAGTTCTCTCTCTATCTAATTCCCAGATTGTACGATTCAGTGTCCGTTGATTTTTTCGTAGTAAATCTCTTGCAGTCAATTGTTTTCCAAACAACCATGAAAACATCCGCTTGGCCATTTCTAACTCCTAATGTATAAATACGATACTCAATACTAGGTGAATATAAGCAAATGATTATTGATCGGCTAAAATTATTCTACGCTCCAGGTCCCATCCAATACTGTCCAAAAGGCATAAGGAAAGTCATGGAGGCAAAGGAAGGGAAGGGGGCGAAATGCGAAATTTTTTTTGAACAAAAGTACGTAAAGTACAAGAAAATTCATAATACATATGAAATATTATGAGCACCAACTACCAACGCAAGGTATTTTACTATATAACCATTTTAAAGGTATATACAGTACAGTGCCTTGTACCAACGTACATAATTTTTGTCTTACATAAACAATAAAATGATACATAAAAAATTTTCTCTTTTTCCATTTTCCATTATGTAAAATGTGAAGGTAATTGAGCCTCCACTATACACCCTACCATAACAAAAATTAACTGTAAATAGTAAATAGAATAAAAGTGACTATACTTAATTTTGAGGACTTTGACGTCAAGGAAACAAAATTTTTGTAATTTCATTACGAAATTGCCCAAAGAAGAATGTGTTTGAAAGTCTACAAAAGGCCAAATGCACACACACGTTTATTACCAATAATTACCAATCGATGTGACAAAAAGTATTGTAGCCGATGAATATTTTTAAAAAATAGGGCATACTTCATAGAGTATTTTATTGTGATTTATTTACTTTTTCGACTTCGTTAATAATAATAATCATTATTATTATTATTTATAAATGTCCACGATTCAAAAAATACGGGAGTAGTATAATATTGTAAATTGTAACATTTATGTAAACTTCAATATAATATTCAATAAATTTTTAAGTATCATTAATTTAATAGTACAATAAACAAAAACTATAGTCAGCACTTTTTACACCTTCCACAACATCATAATAATAAGAATATGAGTATGGAAACTTAGAAGTGAACTCATTATCGTAAGTTTGGAATGCGAGAAAGTCTGAAGTTTCTCGCCCTCTATTCTATTACATACTAAATTTAAACTTTTTTTTAAAAAAAAAAAATACTTCCGGCCAATCTAGGACTCTACAACTTTCAGGACACTTAACTCTTGACCTGAAGTATATGAATATGTAAAAAAAAAGTGGGTTACGATATTGAGTTCATATCTATGATTCTCTACTCATAATATAACATATTTTATAAATATACTTATACTCTATTGTGATCATCATTTTATTGTAAACACCATTAGACATTACTAAAAACAGTAATGTAATAGTTTTCAGTGTAAAGTATCGGAAAGAGAAAATTATTAAGCATAGACGAAAAAATATTACTACTACAGTTTTACTGACATGAAAAACTTAAAAACTAATAATAATAATATTATTAATAATAATAACTAGTATTATTATTAATGAGATGTGAAAATAAAATTGAAGTACAATAAACAAACAGTGTACGTCGAGAAGTAATAGTAATAATTTCTACTGTTGTATACAAAGTAGTATAAATTATAAAATACAATAATAAATGATCAATGATATTATAACGTTTAATATATTATTATATAAATTTTTTAATTACTTTGTTGTCGACTCCACATCAACATCCATTGGTTCTTCACTTGGTTTGACAGGTGTTAGTACTTGTCTAGGTGCAGACTCTACTTGCACTGCTGAAATTTTCTCGATTTTCGGCTTCGTTGACAAGGATGAAGATGCTTGTGAAGCGGTAGATTGAGCATTCAATGCTGCCATGATAGACTCTTGAATTGATATTGTTACTGATGTCAGTGCTGCAGTATCAAACTTGGGCATAAGTGGCAAACTATCTTTACTTTCAGTCTCAACTAATTTATAGATAGTATCATATATTTCTTTTCTTTTGAGTTTTAACAGAGGAAACCATTTTTTTAAATCAGTGATGGGTAGACAGAAAGTAGGAAGTGGTTTTGAAAAAAAATGTTCAGTATATTGAAGTAAATATAACCCGCAATCATACAAATTTTTTTGTTGAGGAACATTAGGCATGAACCCTGGCATATCAAATTTTGTAAACGACCGTTCTTCTCCACCTTTTCTTTCTTTATATTCTAATCTTAAGTATTCTCGAAGGGTATTAAAAACTCGGGACCTAGACGTTCCAGATAACGAGTCAAATATAATTATACATGGTTGCTTTAAACTAAAATCTGTCCTAGTCCCTTCAAGATTTTCTTGTTTTACACTTGGAGGATCATCAATATCCATTGGTTCTGGTTTCGGTTTTATATCACATGATGCCACTTTAGGTTTCACTTCTATATCTTCTTGTTTATTTGGAACTGATTGTGTATCTTCATTTACATTTTCTGTTGGTAAAGAAGAAGCATTGGACACTGTTGATAGGGCAGATGAGGTATCACCTTCATTAGGCTTTTTTGATTCTCCCGCAGTAGTCGACTCGTCACTATCCGTTGAATAGAAATCATCAACTACATTTTGAACAGAACAAAGCAAAAAACGAAACAAGTTATAAGTCTTTTTTTTATTTTAAAAAACTTGAAAATCAAAATCAATAATTTACGAATTAACCAAGTAATTTTAAAAATAAAAAATTACATATTTTTATATATTTACAAATAAAAATGGTCAATGTTAGTGACTAATGTGGTTCGGTAAAAACAAAGAAACCACCAATATCTTTGTGTGTAAAATAGTAAGTATTGTATATATTATTATAGGTTGTATCCTTTAAAAAAAAAGAAGCATCAAGTATTACATAATGTATTTTCATCCGGATCATCTTCCTCTTCATCTCTGTCTTCTGTAGGACTACAATTCAGTGGTATAATTGGTTGTTTCTTATTGTCTAAATCAGTACTTTGAATTGAGGGACATATTTTATTAGGATTTCCACTCAATTCTTGAGAGGCAGGCGTAGTTGGAGTGGATGAAGTTGCTAAACTATTTGTTGTTGCTGTTGTTGTTGAACGTTCATCTGCAATGTTTGGTCTGGATTTTTTAGATTTAAAACGTTCACTTTTGGGCATTCCTGGTGGTGGCTGATAAACAGGTCGGTTATTTTGTACCGCAACATTTTTCCAGTTTTCAATTGGAGTATTATCATTCACCCAATGAGGTCCCGATAAACCAGGATAACAAATAATTGCCAAGTACCAGTGACAACTGGAAACATAAAACAAAAAGTAAAATGTAGATGAATCTAATTATGATTTGACTAGACTAGATGCAAAGCATGTAGCAATCACAAAAAGTAGTATAATATTATGATAATATACTACTTTTTACTTTAGTGATATTTACATCTACACTAAGATGTTGCTAGTTATTTCATTCATAATTTGATGTTTGAAATCTAAAGTTTGCAATAATAATAATAATCATTATTATATTGGTATTTACCTGTCAACTATGGGAATTATTACAAAATCTTTTGAAAAAATATCAACTTTCTTTGTCCACTTTTTGACTCGTAAATGACGTTTCTCTGCTGCAGTAAGTTTTTTATCCGTTTCAAAGGCAGGACAGTGTTTTCTAGTAGGTTTTTGAGTTAGTCTAGTATAAAAGTATGTTGAAAAAACATGAGTTCTTTCTCTATCTTCACTACTCAAGTTATGTTGTACGTATGTAAGCCAAAAGTCAATTATTTGATCATTTAAAAATTGTTCTCCTTTCAATGTGAAAATATCCGCTTGACCTAATGCTATTCCTTGACCTTTTGGCCATGTAAAAATTCTGTAAAAGAAAAGACATTTTAGGTAAAAACACAAATAGGACATACATTTTATAATTATTTTTTTTTACTTTTTGTACTGCCTACAAAAACTTTTATTTTGATAAAAAAAAATACTATTTTATTTGTTATTGTAATGATTTTGAACGAAATAAAAAATAAAAACATACATAAGTAACAAAAAATAAAAATAAAATATTACTTACTTTTTATTATCCCCTACATAACTACTACTAATTACTGATGCAGAAGTAACAGCTTTTATTGACCCTGTAGGAGTTTGACCATTAACTGGTGTTTTGATAACAGCAGTAGATTGTGGACGTGAAATCACTGGTTTTCCAGATGCTTGAACGATTGTCGTTTTTGTTGTTGACTTTACAATCGGTGTGGACTTTCGGAATTCCAGATCAGAATCATCTCCTTCAAATTTAAGACCTACTTCTTGACGGAATTTTAAAGCATTGCCATAATCCAATTCCGAAAAAGTTGGACCATAGATTTGTTTCATATTCCTCAATTGTGTTTCAGTTAATTTTTCTGTTACAAAAATTATATTTCTGGCTGCTGCAACTACAAAAGATGAAGAATAGCAAAAGATGTAATTAAATATTAAATTAGGAATGTATAGGACATGTAAGCAAGAGAAAGAATTTTTCTCAAGCTTGATATTAATTGAAAGTATCGTGGAACATAATCATTATTATTTATAATTTATATTTAAAAAAAATAAAATACAATGGAATTTTACTATCATAATAATTAATAATAATAAGAATTAGTACCTGGAGAAGCTGCGTCAAACCAAAAATGTCCTCCGTCCTTCATTCCAATTGCCCCCCTCATATATTTTACAAATTTATTTCCAATTTTCATAACGAAGAATGATGGCAGCCGTACGTTAAAATAAACTGCAGTACCGAGTATCACAGAATGAGGTATAGATAGTTCCAATATCATTCCACCTACAGTATGCCATAATAGAAAAAAAACTTAGTTACTTATTATTACTAACTTATAAATTTAACGGGCATTGGAACTTTTGACTCTGATTCTAAATACATTAGAAAATTTGTATTATCTTTGGAGCCTAAACGGCTGAACGGATTTTCATGATCCATATGCCAAAAAATAGGAAATCGCTCAGTGCATATGCTAATCATCGTTAAAATCCTCGACCTTGTCTCAGCTAATTGTAGTTTAATTTTCCCCATCCGAGAAAATCGAGTGTGTACATAATTTCCATTGGATACGAATGACAATCAACAAAAACAAACAAT